>QGSO01000993.1:50000-51160 GCA_011037825.1 Carya cathayensis
GCCCCCAAATTCCGCTTGGGATTGAACGGACATTTGAAGCGTCGGGACATGCAACACAAGGTTACCTGCCCCCGTTCATGACATATAAGATGCAATGTTCCTAACATGCATCTAGCATTATGCAATATTCGCAGCGGATAATTTTTTTCTTTAGCAATACTATGCACCAAACTAAAAATATCCCAAATACTTGAAACATATTTCATACATAAAGGCATACTAAAAAGCCGTGATCACCACACTAGTCCAAAATGGTTGTGATCAAAAGAATACTTGAGATACAACTCCAAAAGTACAAGTATTAACCTAAGTTAAATACTATACCATCATCAACATCGCACCGTTTTTAAGAAACCCATATGTGAAAAGTGAGAGTTTGGGAAAAAGAAAGACATGGGGAGGAAGCCCTTGATGAGGTGAGTCCAATGGTGGTGCTTGGTGGTTGATTTGGCCGTGTATGGTGGTCCAAAAATGAGAAAAACCCCTAGAGACCCATATCTTTGAAGGGAGAAAGAGAGAGAGTGAGAAGTCGGTTTAGTACACCACCGGCATGGTTGGAGTCGCCGGAGGGAGAGGAAGAGGCCGGAGTGGGAGGTGGGGTCCGGCGGCCGGAGGTGGCGCCGGCTGGAGCTTCAACACGAACGGCTATGGAGGAGCTTCAATCCGTCGGCCACGAGAGAGAGAGGGAGAGAAAAGAAGAAAAAGAAAAAAGAAAAAAAGAAAAAGTGAAGAGAAAAAGGTAGGGCCAGAGTATAACGCTTCAATCCTACATTTCGGGATCCTCAAATAAACCAACAGTGAGTTAAAACACTGATTAAAAACGCTTAAATGTTTTATTTTAAATAAAACACTTTAAATAAAACACTACGATGAATTAAGGTAGAATATTATTTTATAAACTAAAATTTATAAAATAATATTTTCTTCATCATTATATAAAATGATAAAGTATCATTAATTAATCAAAGTGCATAAAACACTTAAATTTAAATAAGAATTTTCAACGTAAAATTAAACCTCTTAATATCTTAAAACAATTAAAATATTTAATCTAAATAAATATCCACAATTATAATATTTTCAGAGCTCATTAAATTATTATAATTGTGCTACTTTAAAAACAAGCTTATCTAATACTTTGAAATTCGATGGATAAGATC
>QGSO01000994.1:0-171385 GCA_011037825.1 Carya cathayensis
TATCATCTTGATGTTCCAACTCTAAAGCTGAGTAAGATCAGATAGAAAGAAGGAAACGTATTTTGATCAGCTAGAGTCATTTTATGTGTATTTATTTTTTATTGAATTATTTCTTAGATTTTGGGCATAAACTCTAGTGTTTTCTCCAGATAATTAGTGTAAACGGGAAGAAAAAAAAATAGATTTTATAAAAATAATATATAAGATAAAGAAGAAGATATGAATGTTCAATTTTAGTTCTAACTGAATTATTCTATTTTCGAGTGGATGTGTATAGTACATTATCCACATCACTTAAATAATAAGATTTGATTTATAATATTTGATGGGTAGTTTATAGCCTTAAAATAGCAGCACTCGTTCTAGTTATCCCAATTATTCATTATTATTATTTTTCTCCTTTATTTGCTGAGTAAGTTGAGAAGGAGGAGTACAAATAGAATACAAAAAATATTTTAAAATAAGAAATGAATCAAATGATTCATACAGTAGTATTAAGATATGTAAATTTCACGCATTTAAAAAAAAAAGTAAATCTGAAATCCCACATGAAAAACTCTACTTTATAAATCATAATAATGAATCTCTCTTTTTTTTTAAAAAAAAAAATTGAATATGCAAAATTTCTCTCTTAACATATTCCATGATCACTTAATTAGTGGGAGTTCGTGCGTATAAAATAACAAGAATTTCAGTTTGTTGGTGATCTATCTGAGAGTGACTGCATCAAAGGTCTATTTAATTACAATTTCTTCAATCATATAATTATAAGTCCCGTAATACATTATACAAAGGAACTGTCGTATAAAGTATTAAAGTAGCTAACCTTGTCATGGTCTAGTTCTCACCAAAATATGCGTATGTATATCTCTCTATTATAATAAGTGTCTATCTAATAGATTTTGTTGTTTTTTCGTTAGTTTTCTTGTTTATTTTGTAATTAAGTCTATTACTTGTAATTAAGTCTGTTACTTACCCCTTTCAGTGCACCCATTACTGAGATCATGAGACCAACCATGCAACGGAGACGTCCATACTCAACAAGAGTGGAGGAGCGGTGCGAAAAACTGAGAGATGGAGAATATTACGTCAGTGAGGTGGTGGCTGAATACTGAGAGAGAGACCAACTAATGAGGGAGAGAGATTACGGGAGGGAAGAAAACACAGCGTGAGGGAGTGCATGTATTGGGGTTAAAACAAGGCAAAGGTTTGACCAAAACAAATGGAAATGCAAGGGGATTTCACAAGCTTGAGCACGAAATAACCAATAGAGAAATTAAGTGAGAGAAACGGTAAGGAGGCTCACGGCTTTGGGGTAGAAAACAGGGCATAAAAATAGGCCAAAAACAGAGTAAGGCTCACGGTTTTGGGGAAGAAATGGAGATGGCTAGTTGGAGGAGGTGGGCGGCGCTGCAACTCAAAAACAGAGATGGAGAAGTCACGGGTTACAGCAATAGCAACAACAGCACGGGCTTGCAGAAGAAGAAGAAATTGAAAAGAAGAAAAAGAAGAAGTTGCAGATTGGCACAACAGAGAAATGAAGAGGAAAATAAAAGGAAACCAAGAAAATGAAAGAGGAGAAGTGGGCACACGCAAGAGGAGGGAAAGAAAAAGAGGAGAAGAGGAAAGAAAAAATAGAAGTTGTGGCACCAAGAATTTCAGAGAAAGAAGAAGCACAACAATGGTGAAGAAGGAGAAATATGGTCTAAGAGCAGAAAAATAAAGGAAAAGAACCAAAAGAGAAAAGAAAAACTTACCAGAAGAAGAGATGCAATCGGTGCAGAAGAAGAAGAGAAGAAGAAAAGAAACAATGAAGAAGAAGAAAGAAGCAAGAGGTGTGAGACTGGAGAAAGGAAAGGAAAGAATTCAAGCCCTAAGGGCATTGAGGCCAAAATGCACTGTTCAAGAGAGAGAGAGGGCTGAAATGAAGACCAATGGGCTGGGCTTCACAATGCACAAGGGTTGGGCTTCAATTTCGAATGGGCTAGGCCCAAAAACAAAGGATAGCCCACTAAAAACAAGCCAAAACTAAAAAATAAAAGTCTAATAAAATAAAAAGGACACAATAAAAATAGATAAAAGTCAAATAAAAACACTACAACTAAAGATTAATAAAATAAGATAATTAAAGTCCAACAATAAATAAATTAAAGCAAAGAGTAATTTAAATGCAAAACAATAATCAATACCAAGAAAACACCTCAAAGTAAATTTTACAACTTAAAAATTATAAAATAAGCAAACGAGAAACACGTTAAATTTAAAATAAGAGTTCGGGTAATAAACAGATTAACATCTTCTTTCATTAATTCCTACATATATATTTTATTATTTTTTTCTAGGAAAATGACAAGGCAAATCTATTCATTTTAAACAAATATTACACACTACAATTATTAATGAATATGCCTTGAAGGGTCCCAAATTTGCCTTGCATACAAATTAATGAATTTGCACTTGCATAATACAAATTGATGAATCATAGTACAAGCATCCAACAACACATATTTTAAACTACTATTTTTGTTGAGCTTTTATTAAACTTTTCACAGGCATCTATGCTAAAATTATAGATATTGTAAAAATGTATTTGATTATATGATATTTTAAACTAATATTTTTATCTTTTTTAATATATCTTAAATTATTAAGTAAAATTAATAATTTTTATAAAATATATATTATTTTTTATAAAAAATCATTTCATAAAATTAAACATACATGATTTACACATTCCGTCCACCTAATCCAAAACTACGTAACCTAATCCATAACTACGTAGATTGATGATTGCATATTGATGATTGCATGTATGGGAAAAAGACGCAGTACTGACTCATGATCGGCTACGACGTAACCAGTAGAGTAGAGTGAGACAGAATTAACCTTTGCCGACCTAATACAGAAATACTCTCATTTTCAAATGTCACCATTTTTGGTCGAATTTGGTCTGTCCCACAACAACTTAAATGCACTTAGCGAATCAGCGGTCAACCCAATAATGTTTATTAATTTATAATATATTTATTTAATTTAAATAGGTGTTAGTAATGATTTTTATTTATGAAAGTGATAGATAGGAATTAAACAAATATATATCTCAAAAGAAATAAAGAGATAGTTCAAGTAATGTAAAAACATATATATATTGAGGTAATTTAAATATATATGTATTGAGATAATTTATGCTTTTTTTTTTCATAAAATTAGATAAAAATATAAATTGATGACGACATATAAAAAAGAGTGTTATATTATGTATACTTACTTTTACATATTCTTTATATATTTTATTGATATAATTGATTAAAATAATTATTTTATATTAAAAAATAATATAACAAATTATAATAATAAAGTACATAAAAAATATAATAACATTTTTATAAAAAGAGAAAAAGTGCCCAAAAAAAAATAAATAAACAAATAAAACAAAGCTGCATGGTGGGGGTGAGGGAGCGAGGGTCTCGATCATTAAAATAAGAGATCCGCTTTGCAACAGTTAGTCCGTTGTTAAGCCATCAACAACCTTCAATAGAAGTCCTCCACATAAGCAAGCCCACACAAAAGTCATAAAAATAAAAACAATAGATAATTTATCTCTCTGTACTGTGCTCCAAATACATTGAAACCCTGGTCACTCTCTCTTCCTTTTCCAATTCCCAAAGCTCATTTTTGCTTGCTAGCTACCTATGTACCTACGTCAGGACCTCGCTCGCTTTTCTTCATTCTTTTTCTTTCTCTTCCCCATTGCTCTTCTCTACACCCAGAGGCTGATCTAGATGCATGGTAGCCCCCCCAAATTTTTTTTAAAATGTAATATAGTATATAAATAAGTATAACTTTTCTTAAGTTTAAAAATTTTTACTGAAATTAGCCCCCCAATATTTAAGATTTCAAAATTTTTATTGAAATTATTTTTCAAATCTCAATTTTTACTCTAACTTTTCACATTACTTACATTCAAATATTCTGCATTGCTTACCAATACACCTTAAAATGAAAATACTCAAACGGACTCTTCATGATTAGACTTTTCTCCTTTAGGCTTTAGCACAGCTACACCTCTACGTGATTTGACTTTCTCCTTTAGCACATTGCACCTGCAAAAGCCACACCTCTGCTTGATTAGATTTTTTTCAAACTTTCAGTACACCGCACGCTACATACCTTTCTCCTTCAGCATACTGGTGTGGCCCATACACAGGCCTTGCATTATTTTTCTTTTTCATTGAGGAACTAAGGAAAGGAAGTGCGATTTCAAGATAGAAGCAGAGGTAGAGAGAAAAGATAGATTGCATATTTGCCTTGGTCATCCGTAGTTGATTTCAAAGGAAGAGTCACAAGAGTGTGTACTACGTGTGGATTGTGGGCCTGTGGCTTTTACGCAGTGAGTTTTACGGAGATGGAGAGATGAATCACTTGAGGACCTGAAGGTAGCTTTCAAAGATAAAATAGAGTTGTTTTCAATAGCCTAGGTGGCAGGTAGGCTCTGGCCCTCTATGTATTACTAGCAAGTTCTTCTTCTTTTTTTCTTCTTTTTTTCTTTTTTGACTTTTTTGTGTTGATGCATGTTGCTGTTGTTGGTTTTGGTGAATTGCTTCCGTTGGAATTTGGATATGTTATTGTCATTTGCTTCTATTTTTTTTCGCTTAGTAATAAATACAAACTATACAAAAAAAATCTAACAACTATATATCATTTCTTATTAGGTACTTTTCAGATTTATTCTTGATCTATAAATTTTTCTTAAAGTATAGAAAAATATGAGCAAGCCAAGAACAATTAATTCTTTTTTTAAAAAGAAAGATGTGGACAATTCAGAGAGTAATATACATTTAGAGAGCTCAGTAATAACGGAACGTGATACTTCTACCACTGACGAGCGTCCTTCTAAAACTTCAAGAATCCAACCTGAAGAGATGGATGCTACATCATTGTAACGTGATCCAGGATTATGTCCACAAATATGGAAATTTGCTTCTAACCTACAAGACGAGATCCGACGTGCCTATCTTAAAGCTGGTCCATATCAACCTAAACTTTCAGAATATCCATTTTCAGGAATAGGCAATCAACGTCGTCGATTTCAATTTTATTGGTTTTAAAGATATTCAAATTGGTTGGAGTACTCACCATCAAATAATGCATATTTTGTCTTCCATGCTACATTTTTTATAAGAAATCAACAGGTCGTCCAGGATCAAATGCATTTACCAACAAAGGTTTTGACAATTGAAAAAAAATGAATGATAAAATGAATTTGCCTTTAATAGGACATGTCGGGAGAGATCCAAATTCACCACATAAAAATGCTGTAAAATGTTGTGAGAATCTAATGAATCAGTTAAGACATATTGACAAGTTACTTGAAAAACAAGTATCACAAGAAATGGAGAATAATCGGTTGCGGCTCAAAACTTCGAAAGAAAGTGTTCGATGGCTTACGTTCCAAGCTTGTACCTTTAAAGGTCATGATGAAAGCTCTGACTCAAAAAATCAAGGTAACTTCATAGAACTGATAAAACTTTTGGTAAGTTATAATGATCAAGTTAATGGAGTTGTCATGGAAAATGCTCCACAGAATGCCAAATATACATCACCCAAAATTCAAAAGGAAATTTTGCATATATTTGCAAATAAAGTGCGAAATGTGATTTGCGAAGAAATCGGAGATGCCAAATTTTGTATTCTTGTTGACGAAGCTCGGGATGAGTCTAAAAGAAAACAAATGGCTATCATTTTAAGGTTTGTTGATAAATATGGTTATATTAGAGAGCGATTTTTTCATATTATGCATGTCAAAGATACTATACCACTAACTCTAAAAAATGAGATCTGTGCTCTTCTTTCTCGTTACGACCTTCAAATTGAGAATATTCAAGGTCAGGGATATGATAGAAGAAGTGATATGCGGGATGAATGGAATGGATTACAAGCTTTATTTCTTAAAGATTGTCCCTATGCATATTATGTGCATTGTTGGGCTCATAAACTATAATTAGCTTTAGTAACAGCCTCTAGAGAAGCCAAACATGTTCATCAGTTCTTTGTCCATTTGACATCCATTATCAATATTGTTGTTGGTTCTTCTAAACATCATGATGAATTACAATCTGCTCAAGTTGCTAAAATTGAAAGTTTGTTCGCTTTCAATGAGATTGAGACTAGAAAATGAGCAAATCAAATTGGCACGCTACAACGAGTTGGAGATACTAGATGAGGATCTCATTTTCAATCTATTTATAGCTTGATGAGGATGTTCAGTGCTACTTGCTCAGTTATCAATACTATTTCAAATGAGGGATCAAATTATTTTCAACGTGATGATGCTGAAGCAGCTTACATGGTATTAACATCTTTTGAATTTATTTTGATATTACATATTATGAAAAAAATCATGGGAATCACTAATGCACTTTGCCAATCTTTGCAACAAAATTCTCAAGATATTGTGAATGTCATGAGCCTAGTTTCAACCACAAAAGTACTCATTCAAAATTTGAGAGATGATGAGTGGGAATCTTTGCATACTGATGTTAAATCATTTTGTGAAAAGTACCAAATTGATATTCCTGATATGAATGACCAGTATACTAGAGCTCGAGACAAATCTCGTCGTCAAGTTGACAAGTCAATGGAACATTATTTTAGGATTGATATATTTACTGCTACAATAAACTTCCAGTTACAAGAATTGAATAATAGATTTAACGACCATACAATGGAACTTCTCATTCTTAGTGCTGCTTTAAACCCTAAAGGTATATACAAATCATTTAAAATTGATGATATATGCAAATTGGTTGAGAAGTTTTATCCACAGGATTTTACTGAGCAAGAAAATTTCCTTTTGAGAATTCAATTGCAGCATTATGAGCTTGATGTGCTGGCGCATTTAGATTTTCAAGATATGTCTACATTATCTGAGCTATGCAGAGGACTAGCAATTTCAAAAAAGTCAAAAATTTATTATTTGATTGACAGGCTAATTCGTCTAGTATTAACTCTTCTTGTTTCTTTTTTTTTTTTTTTTATGGAAATATGCTTCATTGCATTCATTCAGTAAACGAAGTTACAACTGTGACTTATAAATCAGGAAAACCGGACTATAAATCAACTAACGCAACTGCTCAGGAGCTTCCCCGCACATAAAGTGACGGACATTGTCTTAAAACTTCTAAAACTCCCCAACGAGAGAGTAAATGCTCTGTATGACCAGAGACTTGACGACTCCTCCAACCTCTAAGGAGGCGGAATACAGAGACAACTACTATGAACAAACCAATTCAATAGCATATACCCACACTGAAACTAAAAAACAGGCAACCAACTAAACCAAAAAACCAACAAAAACAAACAAACAACCCAACCACGAGCACGGCAAGAGTTCCGGCAACACACCCTCCACAGGCAATCGGCATCATGAGCCCCAACAGTACAAGCACCCAGATTGCGTACGGACCACAACAACCTCCACGGCGAAGTCTGGCCGTAGTATCGACCGCCGCTCTTAGCTCTTCGCCTCAGATTATGACCACTCAGCAACTCATCGCCTCACCGTGGACTGCACAAGAAACGGACATAACAACAAAACAACAAACAACCAAAAATCACGGCAGCGGAGGCCGTGCACAGCTCACACGTCTGCTACAAAGAGTAACCGGGCAAGACACAAAAAAGACCCCATAAACGGAGATACAAAGCACACCCACCGGCAACACAAAGACCAACCACGGTAAAGACCGTACAACAACAGAACACTGGACGCCGAAGACAAAGGAAAAAAAAGAAAAAACAACCGGCGGGCAACGACTGGGAGGAAAACCGCAGATCGAAAATTGACAACCGAAGACTGAAGATCCAAACACACCGAGGAAAACGTCCTCAGAAGGCCCCTTGGTGGCGCGTGACAGCCACACGCCACAGAGAGCCGAAGCTTCGTCCCGCGCGTACGGCCAACTCCCCACTCCGTTCGGCACCACGTTCGATGGGCTTATAGATCGGCAGCTAAATGACACCATGGAGGGGCGAGTGTTGACGGTCGGCGGCTGGACAGACCGGAGTGGTAATCCTCCCTTATTGGACCTGAAAACCCAAAAATATACAAAAGAAAAGGAAAAAAACTAGAACAGGAGAGGGAGGGGAGCTGAGGCGAAGCTCCCCCCCCCCCCCCCCCCCCCCCCCCCCCCCCCCCCCCCCCCCCCCCGGTAGCGTGACTTTAGGTCGAGGGAGATTAGGGGGCTTAACAGAGAGAAAGGAGAGAGCGGCGGCTCCTCCTGCGCTATGTCTTTTGTGTCGTCTCTTGGAAAGAAACCTCGATGTCGAAGTTAATCAATAGCAAAACAGGATCCTCTTCATGTTTCTAACTACTACTACTGTGCGAGTATTTTCTGCCATGAAACTTATAAAGACTAGATTGCGTACTCGAATGAAAGATGAATTTCTTGCAGATCATTTGTTAGTTTATATTGAGAAAGAAATTACCAAGAATCTCACTTCAAAGATGATAATGGATTAATTTTATTCCATGAAAAATCGTTGTCGAGCTTAATTTGAAAGAGAAATCCTAAGTTAATATTTCATTTTCTTTTCTTTTTGTAATGGTCTCTAACAAACTATGAAAATCTTTTTGTAATGATCTCTAGCAAACTATGGAAATCCTAAGGAAAATTATCTTATAAGATGATTTATAGACATGTATTTTTTGTATAATATTTTATGACGTATGATTATTATTTTTTATATAGTCAGGTGCAAAAAATACATATTATTTATACTCACACATGCCACACACTTTATCAATCGCCCCCCCAAATACTAAATCCTAGTTCCGCACCTGTCTACACCCCAGCTTCCACATCTTTTCTTCACAAATATTGGCTATGGATCTTAAGAAGAAGTTAGATTTGGATTAAAGAGTTTGGATATAGAGGATCAAATCTTAATGCTGTTAGGAAACCATGTAAATAATAGATCTAGATCATGTATAAAATAGTAGTGGTACTGGTGGCATGATGATAGTGTAGACGAAGACAAATAAATTAAAAGAAGAATAAAACTATTTTTGACTTGAAAATTTAGCAAATCTTCTTCTAGAAGGTGCGGTACTGGTAGCATGGTGATAGTGTAAATGAGGACAGAGAAATTAAAGAAGAACAAAACCATTTTTGAGTTGAAAATTTAACAAATCTTCTTCTGGAAGGAGCTGTAAGATTATCTCCGATAATGCATTAGGACGGGCTCTGAAAGTTTGCGAAAGATGAGGGGGAGTGAGGGGCTACAAGTTTGAGAAGGAAAACCTTTGAAAGGTGCTGCAAAGTTTATTTCTTGTAAGACAGTTCCATTTGTATTTCTATGAGCTGCCTACATGGTACTCATTTATTGATAGACTAATTTTTAATTGAGAATAGACAGTCCGTTTATAAGATTCTTTCGTAAAGTAACTGCAGTTTCGGTTTCATATTGACTGGTTCAGGAAGGGTCAAGGGGAGCCAGACAGACCGACCGCGTATGAGTATTAATTAGGCTTCATCACGGAATACGTCAAAATTCAAAAACTTATTTTAGTCTTTTTTGAAGTATAAAGTGAGAACACATAGGAGTAGTCGTCGCGTAGAAAAAAGTCAAAAATTATACAATACAAATGATAGAAATAGACGACTCTGTCTCGGTCTTACCTAAAGGTCGTATATTATAATATTATTCGTATGAGCTCTACCTCATCTGCAAGTAATTAAGGTCGCTGTACATGTATATTCGTTGCGGGCAGCCACAAAAAATTATATAAAAATAATTTTATAATTTAATATAATTTATTAAATTATATTAAATTATAAAATCACTTTTATTATAAAATAAATTTAATAAATTAGATAAAATAATATTATTTTGTGATATTATTTTATATAATTATTTTATACAGTGGCGGAGCCAGGAGTTTATTTTAGGGGGGGCCAAATATAATTATAATAGTATATATAAAATATTTTTTATTTTATTTTTATATAATTTTTTTATGATATATAATAATCTGATAAGAAAATTTACAATATAAATAAAATACGTTTAATATAACTTATGTATTAAAAAAATATTTAATATGTCAATAACAATATATCATTGAAATAATATAAAGACATACATATAAATATATTGAACAAACAAAATCATCAAGTATTGAATCTAAATAAAAATTCTTAACTATTTCTCTTTCAATATAGACAATAGAAAGAGGTTAGAAATATTACTAGTTATAATTAGAATTTTTTTTATTTATAATAAAAATTATGTATTTTATTTTATATGAGATGTGTTTTATTTATTTCATTTTTATATTAGATTAAATTTTATGGAGGGGCCAAAATAATTTTTAGAAGGGGGGCCAATACATGATAAATTAATATTATTTATTAAATAAAAAAAATTAGCACATGCAAAATTTTTTTTTGTCAAATTATAGGGGGGGCCATGGCCACCCCCTGCCCTAACGTGGCTCCGCCACTGATTTTATAGATATAACAGTAGTACTCGCGTTGAGAAATATCCACGACTTCCATATTTATATTTATATAGATGAATTATTTGTATAGTGATATGGTGTGAAAGTTCCTTATATTTATTTTCAAAAAATAGACAAATCTAAAACTAAAATAAATAAATAAATAAAGAAAATTTTAATAGGGAGTATACAAAATTTACACACTTATAACTATATATATCATTACTTCTATATATATTTATACAAAAACTATATTCATTAACTATTTTCTTATCATTTCATAATGTGGTATTAGACGATAAATTTATAAATAAAATATAATAAATAATCTATAATGATCTAATGTCACATCATAAAAAAATAAAAATATGATAAAAAATAAATAATAAGTAGCATTACTTATATTAATTATGATCTCGTCAGAGTAGAATCATTCAAAGTACTCGTCAACGAGAATAAAGCATTGACAGAAGTTAATAAGCCATTCTATTCATTGTACGTAGGACCACATGAATAATCAAGAATTTTATATGAAACTGAAATTCCAAAATAGTTTGAATGTAATTCTATAAATAAATTTAAAAACAAAAACTGCTTGTTTAATCAGTTCAACATGTTGTGAAATATAACCAAGCTAATATTTTTTAGGGTTAATTACAAAATTAGTTCCTAGGCTTTCCTTCGTTTGCAAATCACTCCCTCGATTTCATTCTTTTCAGATTTACTTTTCCAGTAGGAAAAGATGGAAGACTCAATTGCAAATATTTTGATACTCGAACAAAATTTGAAGGAAAACCCATGTACTAATATTGTAATTAATCCTATTTTTACAAGAGAATTATGTGAAAAAAAAAGTTATTAACAAAAGAAACTAAATTTCGTTATACACCAAAAATAAATTAACCACAAAAAAATAAGAAGACATTTTATAAGTGACAAAAAAATAAAGAATTAATAAATCGATATTAAATTAATGAATAAGCTTAATCTCCTTTAAAAAAGATAAGAAACTCAAACATGGTACTCATGGAACTCGGCTATAATTTAATTTTATAATAAATTTTGATTGGCAACTTTTTTTTTTTTTTTTTTAAAAGGGATCGAAAATTCTACCATTAGAGCAAATGTTGAATACACGGAGGATAGTCCTCAATCAGGGTACAATCTTCAGAGCAAGTAAGGCCAAACTTAGCCAAGTGATGAGCAATTACATTGGCTTCCCTAGAGACATAATGGATTGACCAGCACCGTGTTTTAGAAAGCATAAGCTTAATATCCTTAATGATAATGCCACTGGAGCTCCAGCTGTCTTCTCTATGTTGGATAGCTTTAACTACTCCCAGTGAATCTCCTTCAAGAATAATCTCATTTAGTCCCAATTCAGCACAGAGGGAGGTAGCTCTTCGAGCAGCTACTGCTTCACCTAATAGTGGATCAGGGTCCAGATCCATGGAGGAACAAAGTGTCGCAACAAAGAAACCATCCGAGTCCCTAATAGCCACTCCAATGCCTAGTTTAGAATTATCCTTATCAATGGCTGCATCCCAATTGGCTTTGAAGATATGTGGTGGGGGGGCAGACCATTTGGTGCTTCGAGGCCTACAAGACTTTACCTGTTGTGGTTCGCCCTCTAGCCAGGATTTAATAGAGTTCATCTGGTTGTTGACCTGCTTAGAGACTTGGGAAGGGGAGTGGAACTGTTGCTCAAAAAGCCAGGTGTTTCTTCTATGCCAGATAGCTTTAGCCGTGACAGCAACTTCACTAATTTCCAAGGGAAGGAGCTGTGCAAAAATAGGCAGCAGAATTTCCTTGAAAGAACCTGCATGGATGTTCAGCTTTTGAATTCTTCTAGAGCTCATAGACCACACGTCTTGGGCTGCATTACAGGACCAGATGGCATGAGAGATAGATTCAGGCTCAAGGGAGCATATTGGACAAAGAGGAGAGTCAATCATTTTCCTTCTATACAAATTGAGGTTTGTGGCAGGGGATTCAGTTGCTGCTCTTCAGAGAAAGGATTTCGTAGCTTGAGTTTCCTTGATACTCCAAATATGATTCCAGAAGCTTGATGTAGAGGTCTGGTTTGAGGATTCTCCCCTTCTATTCTCTTTGATTGAGCCTTGTAGATAATAAGCACTGCTCACAGAGAACTTGCCATTGGCTGAGCATCTCCAAGACAGTATATCCTGGCTTCTCCATGGACTAAATAGGAATCTTTCTAATGATGGTTGCTTCTACCTCTATAAAGATTGCATAGATAAGGGGAAGATCCCACTGCATAGATGTTGGATTAATGAGATCAGAGACTACAGCATCTGCCTCCAGGAGATTGACAGGTGACTGCACTTGAAAGGATGAGGGCCTAGGAATCCATCTGTCCTTCCAGATTCTAATGTTACTCCCATTACCCACTTTCCAAAGAAGTCCTTCTTTCAGGACTGGCCTTGCTGAGATGAAACTTTTCCACACATAGGAGTCGTTTGGTTTGCATTTGGCTGAGAGTAAGTCTGAGGAGGGGAAGTATTTAGCTTTGAGAACCTGAGCTGCAAGTGAAAGGGGAGATTGTATCACCCTCCACCCTTGTTTAGCAAGAAGAGCTAAGTTGAAAAGTTCAATGTCCCTAAGGCCCAAATCTCCATTTTGTCTTGATTTCCCTAGAGTTTGCCAGCTCAACCAATGCGTTTTAGGAGCTCTATCTGTTCTACCCCACCAAAAGGATTGTAGAAGTTGGTTGACTCTCTTGAGGATGGTTTTGGGAAATTTGAATATTCCCATACTATAGGTGGGAATGGATTGCAAGACAGCTTTTAGTAAAGTTTCTTTACCAGCCTGAGACAACATCTTAATTTTCCAATTGGCCATTTTAGCTTTGATCTTATCCAGCACTGAGTTAAAGGCTTTGGTTTTATTTTTTCCCACATAGGAAGGAAGGCCCAGGTAAGTCTCAAAGGATCCTGAAGCTTTCATTCCTACAAGCTGAAGGATGGCATGTTGAGTATCAATCTTAGTATTACTGCTGAAATAAATAGAGGATTTGTCAAGATTAAGCCTTTGCCCCGAGACTTGTTCATAGTTGCTCAGTATCTCTTGCACTTTACTCCATTCAGATGGATTAGATCTGCAGAAAACTAAGCTATCATCAGCAAAGAAAAGATGGTTTACATGTAGAGCCCCTCGAGCAGCTGGGATTCCTGATATGAGGCCCTGCACTTCAGCTTGGTTAAGGCTGTGACTTAGAAATTCAGAGCAGATAATAAACAGGTATGGGGATAGAGGGTCCCCTTGTCTGATTCCTCTAGTGGGGGAGAAGGAAGTTTGGGGGACACCATTGATTAGAAGGGAGTAGCTGACAGTGGAAACACACTACATAATTAGTTCCACCCATTTGCTCTCAAAACCCATCTTAAGCATCATCCTACTCAGAAACTCCCACTCAATCCGGTCATAAGCCTTGCTCATATCAAGCTTAAGGGCCATAAATCCATTGTGTCTCCCTTTCAATCTGGTTTGCATAGAGTGCAGCAGTTCATAAGTCACAATCACATTATCAGAAATTAGCCTGCCTGGGACAAAAGCACTCTGAGTGGGGGAGATGAGATTGGGCAGAATATATTTGAGTCTATTAGCAATCACTTTGGAAATGATTTTATAGAAAACATTGCAAAGGCTGATGGGTCTAAAGTCTGTTACAAGCTGAGGACACTTTTTCTTGGGTATCAAAGCAATGAAAGTCTGATTGATCTCTTGAAATCCTTTTCTTGTGTTAAGTGCTTCAAGGACTGCTGCTGTTACTTCATTTCCAATGCTGGACCAATGTTGGTGATAAAAAACTGCTGGGAAACCATTTGGGCTAGGAGATTCGAGAGGATTCATGGCTTTGATGGCTATTTCCACTTCCTGAGCAGAAAAAGGCTTAGAAAGGGAGCTGTTCATTTCTTCAGAAATTGAGGGACGAAAGGAGTGAAGAGCAGCCTCTATATTCCTCGGGTAGGAAGAGGAGAACAAGTTTTGAAAGTAGTCCTGGAAAGTCCTGGCTATATCTTCTTTGCTGGAAGCTAAAATACCATCTTCACTTTTAATTTGTTTGATAAAGTTCACTTTTTTTCTGAGAGAAACACTCTTGTGAAAGAATTTTGTATTTCTACCACCATCTTGAAGCCATTTTTGCTTGGCTCTTTGCCTCCTTTTCAAATCTTCTTCTTCAAGGTAGCCATCCACTTCTTTCTGTAGGGAATTGATTTGACTGGTGAATTGGCCAGTATTAGAATCCTGTAAGACTCTAATCTTTTCTATTTGTTGCCTGAGAAGCCTTTTCTGGTTTCTGAAGGCTTCTTTGCTCCACACCCTCAGTTTATCCCTGCAGGTCTTTAAACCTTTTCGAGCAATATCTAGTTTAGACCCCTGGTGGTATCCCTGCATCCAAGCACTTTTTATAATTTCTGCACACTCCTCTTTATGTCCCCAAGCTACTTCATATCTAAAAACCTTCTGTTTGTAGCCTGTCACTTGAGCTGGTATCAAACTCTGGATGAGTAAAGAATTGTGGTCTGAGCATATACCTGGTAGGACAAAAACCTGGTTTACTTCAAAAAGGTTTAGCCATTCATCATTAACTAAGGCCCTATCAAGCCGACACTTAGTGAAATCTGAGCCAGTTCTCTTGTTACTCCATGTGAACTTTGAGCCTATAGAACCAATATCTATAAGACCAGTATCCTCCAGAGCCAATCTAAAGTCCTCCATTTGTTTAAAGGGACGGGTAGAGGGCCCAAATTGTTCATCCTGATACAAAATTTCATTAAAGTCCCCCATGCAAAGCCAAGGATTATGGATTTTGGACTGAATAAGTCTAAGAAGGTCCCAGCTTTCATTTCTTCTAAAGGATGCAGGCTACCCATAGAACCCTGTTAAAGTCCATTTCCTCTTAAGGAAGTCAGATGTTATGGAAATTGAGATATGGTGATTAGAGTATGAGTCCAGATTAGCATCAATTTCTTGCTTCCACAGAAAGGCTAAGCCTCCACTCCTACCAATACTATCGAGAGAGAAACAATGGTCAAACTGCAGAATGTCCCAGATGTTTTCAATCCTACTCCTGTTGCATTTGGTTTTACATAGAAATACTATTCCAGGGCTCTTTTCCTTCACCATTAGGTGAAGCTCACTAACTGTCTGAGGGTTCCCAAGCCCTCGGCAGTTCCAAGCTAGGTGTTTCATGGGGACTGGCAGGGCTGGACACCAGCCACTGCCATTCTAGCTTGTTTTGCTCTTCTCCTTGTCATGATGGGTTCCATAAGGTCTACACCAGACCTTTTCTTTTGTTTTGGGGCTGTAGTTTCAACCATGATAGTGTCAGGTGGGCCAAGAGTTTCGAAGCCCAAGCCTCTTGCTCTTCTCTTCCATGTTGGCCCTTTTGATAAGCCAGTGATGGGTTGTTTCATGGGGGAGTTATGTGAAGGGGAACTAACCTGGTCAGGGTCTTTGGGAAGACTAGAGTTAGCAGGTCCAGTTGGAGCCGAAGGAGGACTGAGATTAGACAGAGTCCCTTTAGAAATCAGAGTATCCTTAGAGTGCCCATCAGTCAGAGGGGTGGTCTCGAGGCTATCAGAGCTTCCCTGAAGAGGAAAGCCTGTATGACCCTTGGTGCTGTTCCGTTTGCCTTTTCCATGTAGAGGTCCCCTCAGCTGGTAGTTGTCAAAGCTTCCAAGGTCGGCTTGCTCAAAATCTGTATTGAGAGTCCCAGAGACATTCTGTCCCATCCCACCTTCTCCGTGTCTACTGTCCTCAGGTTTGGTTTGGCGCCAATTACTGGAGTTTTCGTATTCACCATCTTTCCTGCTAAACGATTGGAAGCTTCTCAGCTGGGCGCTTGCCCTCATCCAGGAACCATATTGAGAAAAGGTTCCTTCATGACTTTTACCCCTCAAAGGTGATTTTGGACAAGAGGATCTAGTGTGTTTAATGACACCACAATGGAAGCAGAACAAGGGAAGCCTTTCATATTTGAAAGGAATCCAGAATCGTTTCTCTCCCAATATGATAAACCTACCACGAGTGAGGGGTTTAAGTATGTTAATAAGAACTTTAACTCTGAGGAAACTGCCCCATGCCATACCACTAGCATCTACATCCACCGATAGCACTGTGCCTGCAGCACCACCTAACCTTTCTCCCATGGTTTTATTCATACCAGCAAAAGGCAGATCATGTAGCTGTATCCAGAAAGGTTCTTCGTTGAAGACTATATCCTTAGGAGTCACGCAGCCTTCACAGTTAAACAAACAAACCAAGGATCTATCAAAAGACCAGGGTCTAGCCGCTAGTACTCGTTCCTTCTCCTTTGAGCTTTGAAACTCAACTAAAAATCTGTTTGAACCAAGGTTCCTAAAAGAGGTCTGACCCTCAACTTTCCATGCTTTGCTCATAGTAGCCTGAAAAGCTCCCCTGTTAACTTCTTTTTCTACTACAACGAGGGCAGCCAAGCATTTCTTGCTTTTTTCGATGGAGATAAGGACTTCCTCTGAAGGGATGGAGACTTCTTGTTTCTCCTCCTCCGTGAGATGGAGGCCCTCATAGAGACTAGACAGTTCTTCAGCCATGCACGTAACTTGTATCTTAAACGCCAGAAGTAAACCACACTGAGCCTCTTTGAACTGAGTTCAAGAGAAAATCCTCTACGTTCTAAGAACAGTAGAGAGAAACCTCACCTTCCGAGAGAGAGGAGATGGATTGATACTATTCATTGGCAACTCTGATTTGAACGTTGGAATTGTAACTCTGATTTTGACATCTTAATCATAACCACAATCTACCGGATTTCAACCCCTAAGTACATAACAACGACAATGACACAAAGGAATTTATATTTGGAAGGGGAATGCTTAAACACCTCTGGGGTTACCGTTGACTTCTTCTTCTTCTTCTTCTTCTTCTAGATGTTTAAGTAAGTATCTTTTAATATTATTGTAAATTTTTTTAAAAAACATATTTAAAAGTATTAAAAATATATAAATATAAAAAATTAAAAATAAAAGCACAAATTACAACTAGCGTAACTACCAACGGTAGCCGTAGCACTACCCTTACCTTTTTTGTCAAACAATTCCAAACTTTTAAAAGCAAAACAAACTAAAAGCATTGTTATTGGATTATTCATATTAAAAAATAATCCTATTTTTTAACTATTAAAGAGAAAAGCCACTTGCATTGGATTATCTATAACTAAATTTTTTAACATTAGGCTACAATAAATGAAAAGAGAAAAGCAAATTTGATACTTACTATTTGGTATGCAAATACTATTGCAAAACATACGAGCTTAAAAGAAAGAAAAAAAAAACTACAAAGCATATGAGCTTAAAATTAGGGATGTAATCGGTCTGGTTCGGTTCGGTTTTGAACAAAATCTAGGACCAAACTGGTAAACACCGGTTTTATATTTTTCAAAATCGATTACGCACCAGTTACCCTCCTAAACTGGTACTCCAGTTTTATTGGTTTTCGATCCGGTTCAATCCAGTTTTAATAAAAATACAAATTTATCATAAAAAATCTGTTTTTAAAAAAAAACTACTATATCAAAAAGTTCTGCTATAAAAAAAACTGTTATGTATTAGTATTAGTATATAACTATTAATTATAGTCTATATATTAGTATTTGTTAACTATTATAATGAGTTTAGTTTATTATAATTATATTATTGATAGACTATATTGATAGTATTAGTATAGTAATTTAGTATTAGTATTACTATATTATTATTTTATATGTGATTATTTAGTATAATGATTTATATACTAATTTATCCATAGACTTAAAGTATAATACTAATAGTAGTATAATAGTAGACTATTAGTATTTAGTATTAGGTCATAAAATGTAAATTGTATTAATATAAATTATATACTAATATATAATTTATATTTATCTACTAATGTCTTATGTACTTATAAAAAAAATAAAAAGTTTTAAGTTTATTAGGCCATCAAAATTTAGTAATAATATTTGAGTGATTATCTTTCTTTTTTTATTCTTACTTCTTATGAATGATAAAATGTTATTAATAAATAATATATTTATAATATTATATATTTAAAGCATATGAGCAATTAAATTTTCATGTCTAACATTAAAATTTTATTTTATAAATTATAATAAAAATTATATATAATATAAAATATATTATATTATATATTAAAAATTAAATAAATAAAAATATATTAAACAATACCGATTCGGTTCGGTCTAAAGATGACCGAAATTGAACCAATTCCGACCGATTTTTCATTTTATGAAACCGGTTGCAAACTGGACTGGTCCAAAACTGGTACAACCGATCCATTTTTTCGAGACCGATTTTTCGATTAAAATTTAAATCCATAGGTAAAACTTATAAAATAAAATAAAAAGTACAAAGAATATGAGCTTTAAAAAAACCTACAAAGCAGATTAATTTTATATTATTTTATTATTATATAATAAAAAAATAATTATTTCAATATAGATACTTATATAAATAAAATAATCAAAATTTAAATTTATTTTATATTTATTAAAATTATCTTTTATATATGTATAATCCAATAACAATTGTGTAAGCGGCCAAGTGCGTATACGGCAACTTTCAAACGCGCAGTATAACGAGTCCGGCTCCCCAGAAGATAATGTCAACCACTTTTACCTTGTTACTTATATTACAATTATTATTACCCAACCGTCCCTACTCTTAACCCTGCGTTCGTTTCTTCAACACTTTTCAATTTATTTTAATTTATTTAGTCTATTTATTATAATTTTTTTATTTTTTAATATAAATTATAATAAATAATTTAATTTTTTTAAATCTTAAAATACTAATAATATTAAAAAATAATATTTTATATCACTTTCATCTCAACGGTCCAAACCGGGCTTAAACTCTGCACTCTTGAATCATTCTCCCCTCCCTTCCTCTATAAATAGCCCCCAGAGTGTTCTCTCTCCTTCAATCAAGCAATATTCCAAATCTCTCGCATGGCAGACTACGCCAGAGCAAGAATCTACAACCCATCTCTTTCACAGTTCTCGTAGTCTGTTTAAATCTTATGTGAAAAGATTGAAAAAACAAATACCGTAGATTATACAGTGACTGCCAAGAAAATCGGAATGAGGAATAATTTATTGTTCAAATCTTCACCTCCATCTAAAACAATCCCACCTCCTTCTCCCTCCCGCACTACTTTCTCTGAATCGCTAATGGATGAAAACATCGAAATAGCAGAGTCCCTTATTATAAAGTGGAGCACGGACGCTTCCTCTTACGTCAAAATCGCCTCCCTTTTCCACGACGATCGTTCTGAATCCAAACAGTTCCTACACTCCGTCAGAGACCTGCAGTCCGCCATGAAATATTTTGTTACCCAAAAAGTGGCCTCCGAAAAGCTTGTCAGGGCCCATACCTTGATGCAAATGGCTATGAAGAGGTTGGAGAAGGAGTTCTATCAGATTTTGTCCGCCAATCGGGCCTGCCTGGATCCCGAATCTGTTTCGGCCCGCTCCTCGAGATCCTCGGCTGCGAGGCCTAGTGCTTCCGACCTGGAGGATGATGAGTCGGAGGACGAGTTTCGTGTAGTTGGCGAGTCGGTATCTGAGGTGGAGCGAGCTTCGATGATTGTGATGGCGGACTTAAAAGCTATAGCAGACTGTATGATAGCTTCTGGTTATGGGAAAGAGTGCGTGAAAATCTACAAAATAAAACGTAAATCTATCATCGATGAGGCCTTGTATCATCTCGGGGTTGAGAGGCTGTCTCTCTCAAAAGTGCAGAAGAGCGATTGGGAGGTTTTGGAGCTGAAGATCAGGAAGTGGTTGAACGCTGTGGAAATGGCCGTGAAAACTCTCTTTTATGGAGAGAGGATTCTGTGTGATAGCGTGTTTTCGGCTTCGGAATCGATCAGAGAATCGTGCTTCGCTGAGATTTCCAGAGAGAGCGCGATTAGCTTGTTTGAGTTCCCGGAAATGGTAGCAAAGATCAAGAAATCCCCCGAGAAAATGTTCCGTATGTTGGACATGTACGAAGCTATCTCTGATTCCTGGCCAGAGATCGAATCTATTTTTTCCTATGAATCGACCTCCGTCGTTCGATCACAGGCAGTTTCTTCTCTGCTCAAGCTCGGTGAGGCGGTGCGCACGATGCTAACGGACTTCGAAACCGCCATCAAGAAGGACACGTCGAAGAGTCCCGTCCCCGGAGGTGGGGTTCACCCGCTCACTCGCTACGTGATGAACTACATCTCCTTACTAGCCGATTACAGCGGCGTCCTCGCCGATATCGTCACCGACTGGCCTTTAATATTGGATTCGCCGTTACCAGAATCCTGCTTCGGGAGCCTAGACTCCGACGATAGTATGATTTCCACTCGGATTGCGTGGTTGATCCTCGTCCTCCTCTGTAAACTCGACGTCAAAACTGAGCTCTACAAGGATGCGGCGCTCTCGTACCTGTTCTTAGCCAACAACCTCCAATACGTCGTCGTCAAGGTGCGCACGTCGAACCTGAAACTCCTCCTCGGCGAGGATTGGGTGACGAAGCACGAATCAAAGGTCAAACAATACGCTTCGAACTACGAACGGATGGGCTGGAACAAGGTATTCTCTTCGTTGCCCGAAAATCCGACGGCGGAGATTTCACTGGAGCAAGCGAGGGATTGTTGTAAGAAATTCAATCTGGCGTTTGCCGAGGCGTATAGGAAACAGAGTGCATGGATTATTACG
Source organism: Carya cathayensis (assembly GCA_011037825.1). Taxonomy (NCBI): domain Eukaryota; kingdom Viridiplantae; phylum Streptophyta; class Magnoliopsida; order Fagales; family Juglandaceae; genus Carya; species Carya cathayensis. Next base: position 21,255 of record QGSO01000994.1, read on the forward strand.
GACCCGAAACTCCGGGACGAAATCAAAATCTCGGTTGCGAAGAAGCTTAGATCGGCGTACCATGAGTTTTACAACAAGTATCGGGGCAAGTTGAGGTTCGGATCTGAATCTTTGGTCAGATATGCCCCAGATGATTTGGGGAATTACTTGTCGGATCTGTTCTATGCGACCGGGAGTGCAGGGAGTGTTTCGTCATCTTGTTCGTCTTCCCACGCTCGTGGTGGGCAAAGGCATTGAGATTTTTGGGCTCATGTTTTTTGTGCATAAAAAAACAAACGAAAATTCAAAGTGAAATAATTTTGTACACGTATATAGAGATTTATACATCTGATCTGGATCAGCAAGAATACAGATACTACAAAATTCTTTGATTCTTCTTCCTATTTAATTTCTCTATTTTTCATTTTAAATATTATTAAAAACTTTATTTTTTAATATTCTTTTTTTTTTCCAATATATTTTTGATACTCTCAAAATATTTCCAAATCATATTGTGCAACCAAAGCTCACAAACAACAAAATACTATACAATCACAATCAAGGTATATGTTGAAGATGTGTCAAAGATTTTTTTTTAAAGTATATGGATGTATATGAAGATGTCGTTTATGGAGCCCAACAATCAATATTTTGAATTTCATTCCGTTCCAGCCAAAATTTGACGTTCCGGTGTAGTATCCGATACACTCTACCACTTCATTCCGTTTTGTTTCAAATTTCGGTCATTCTGGTCCCGTTTCGGCCATTCCGGTCAAATTCGGCCGGAATTTTAGCGTTTCGGTTCCCAATCCGTTTCAGATAATTTTGTAATTTTCTTATACTTTTATGACATTTTTATAAATTTTAAATCCAAAAGGTATTTAATTCATTCTAAAATATAAAATATATTTCTTTAATTTTAATTTTTTTATAATTTTAAATATGTCCCCCCATTCTCTATTTTTTAAGTATTATTATTTTTAATAATTTATCTATTCTTTAATTTTTTTTTCTTTATTTTTGTGTCTTAACTCAAGTTTGTGACTTTTTTTCAATATATATTCATTTTATAAATTTTCAATTCTTATATATATATATATACACACATATACATGATACACACTTACATATATATGTATTTATTTTATTAGTTGTTAGTTTATATATACATATAAATATTTATATATAATATATAATTAATTCTGAAATGGTACACCGAAACGTATCGGTACCGAAATATTCCGTTCCAATGCCTCAACCGGATTGATCTCTGGAACGGATTTCAAAACTTTGCCGACAATGCCGTTTTCATTATATTTGTATTTCAGTATTGGCATTTTTGTAAATATTTGATTGATGGCAAACTTGTAAACTCAAGTTTTGATGCATTCTTCAATAATAAAGGCTCATAGACTGTTCCTGTCGTAGATTTAGATTATTAGGATCAAATCACGTAATTTCTTGTGTTGATTTCACAAATCTTTTATTATTCTTGCTTTTATTTTAATCTTGCATGAGTATATATTGTGATTTCGGGTTTCTAACATGTTTAAAAATAGAAAACTAAACCGATCACGTTAATCATATATTTTCTTGGTGTTTTGGTTGTTTGTTGTTCAATATTAATTGCATATTACAACCAGTTACATTAATTTATTTCTTTGAATATTTGTATGTGAGAAGTCTGAAATTATAACAAGTGGTATCAAGAGCTACAGGTTCGATGGGGACTATGAGGTTTGATATCGAAAAGTTTGATAGAAAATTGACTCTGGGCTGTGGAGGATCAAGATGAAAGCCCTCCTTACTCAACAGGGTCTCCAATAAGCTCTTCTTGGATAAAAGAAAATGGAATCTATTGAAGAGAAAGATAAGAAAGAAATATTGATGAAGGCTCATAGCGCACTCATTCTTTCTTTTGGAAACAAAGTTTTGAGGGAGGTAGCCAACGAAGATCTACTGCTGGAATCTAGCTGAAATTAGAGAGCCTCTACATGACAAAATCTCTGGCCAACCGGGTGCACAAGAAAACAAAGCTCTACACATTCAAGATGTCCGCAGGTATATCGATTTCTGACCATCTCAATGTTTTTAATAAAATTATTTTAGATTTGGCTAATATTGATATTAAAATTGATGATGAAGATCAAACAATTTTATTGTTGAGTTCTCTGGATAATTCTTATGCTAGTTTGAAAGAGACCATGATGTATGGGAGGGAAACACTGACCTTATATGAGGTTCAGGCCATATTACACTCCATGGAATTACAAGTCATGTCTAAAATAAAATCTGAAATGGGGGAGGGATTGACCATGAGGGGAAAGCTAAAAAAAGAGTTCAAAAGGGAAAGAACAGTCAAAACAATGTGAATGGTAGGTCTAAGTCTAAAGGGAAGAAATTAAAATGCTTCTTGTATCACAAAGAGGGGTATTTCAAAAGAGATTGCCCTAACACAAGAATTGGGTCTAAGGAGGAGAGGTTGCCTTGGTTGTGAGTGATGGGTATGACAGTGCTGAGATTCTAAATGTGCCTGAAGATGATTTAGGAAAAAAATGGATGCTTGATTCAAGATGTTCTTTTCACATGTATCCTAACAAACCATGGTTTGAAACTTTCACTAGTTTAGATAGGGAGTTTGTGATGTTTGCCAACAATAAGTCTTGCAAAATCCAGGGTATAGGGTCAGTGAGACTAAGGTTCCATGATGGTATTGAAAGACTCTTAATTGAGGTTAGATACATACATGAATTAAAAAAGAATCTAATCTCACTAGGTGTGTTAAACCAATCCAAGTACACTTTTAAATCTGAATTTGGATATTTGGAGCTTGCTAAGGGTTCACTTATTATGATGAAATGAGACATTAAAAATAGATTGTATATTCTCATTGGGAAAACTGTTACAGTTGAGGTTACTTCTATCCTAGAGAATTGTGAGGATAGGGTTGTTCTATGGCACAAAAGGTTAGGTCACATGAGTCACAAGGGACTTTTAGAACTTCATAAACAGAGGGTCATTAGGTGAAAAAAAAAATTGAAAAATTTACCTTTTTGTGAGGATTGCATCATTGGGAAAGCAAAAAAGATTAGCTTTAAAATAGCCACTCATACTACAAAACAAACCATGGACTATGTGCACTCGAACCTTTGGGATCTAGCTCAGGTCAACTCACATGGAGGGGGAAGTTATTTTCTCTCTATAATTTATGACTATTCCATAAAAGTGTAGCTGTATATTCTTAAAAATAAGAGTGACACTTTTGAAAAATTCATAGAAGGGAAGAAATTGGTAGAAACTCAAGTAGGTATGAAGGTTAAGAAATTAAGAAATGATAATGGGCTTGAGTATCTCTCAAGTGAATTCAATCAATTCTATCAGAAGAAAGGTATGGCTAGGTATAAAACAGTAAGGGAAGCCCATCAACAGAATGGTCTAGCTGAGAGGATAAATAAGACCATATTGGAGAGGGTTAGATGCTTACTGTCAAACTCGGGACTTCCAAAGTCTTTTTGGGTTGAACCTGCCACAACTGCAGTCCATTTAATTAATAGGAGTCTTATGCTCACACCCGAACTAACAAACTGGAATCAAAGGCTATGAAATGTATCTTTGTAGGGTACCCTGAGGGAGTAAAAGGGTACAAGTTATGTATTGATGAGTCAGGAATACAAAAATGTATCATTAGTAGAGATGTGGTCTTTAATGAACATGAAATGACTCGGGTTAAAACTAAAAGACTTGAACCCACTCAGGATACTTACCCTGAGCAGATACATCTTGAGGTAGAGCAACTTGACAATAATTTGAGAAAATTAGAAAGCCAGAATGCTGAGATTCAAACTTCCACTTTAGGTGGTGAGGACCAATGTGGAGTTAGGGGTGAAAACCGACCCCTTCAACGTGGTTTTTGGCCAAAACCGCCACCGACCGATGAGAGAGGAAACGGTGGAGCTACCGACCGTAATCGATCGATGGGGAGGAGAACAACCGTCCATATCGACCCTAGCGATCCTCTGGCAATTTACAGTCGGTTCTTGGTTCCCCTTAGCGGCGTTGTTAGTATCAGAGAGTGGTGAGAAGGAGTTGCATGAGAGAGAGAGAGAGAGAGAGAGAGAGAGAGCATCGAAATAGGGAAAAAGAATGAAGAAGAAGAAAACAACATATTATCTATATGACGCCGTTTGGTTTAATACAAAACGGCATCGTTCTAATTTTTTTTTTTTTTTTAATAACAAACGGCGTCATTTTATTTGTGTTTAAAACACAAATGCAAGAGTAAAACGACGTCGTTCCACTTAAACTTAATTGGAACAGCATCGTTTCATATTGGTATTATTAAAAAAAAAAAGGTGGTATTATTACATCGGTCGAGTAATTTTTGTTTCTTTGTGACTGATGCAGGAAGGGCCAAGGGGAGCCAGATAGACCCACCGAACATGAGTATTAATTAGGCTTCATCTTAGAATTCGTCAGAATTCAAAAACTTAATTTTGTTTTTTTTTTTTTTTTTTTTTAAGGTTAGAATACTCAATACAGAGTAGTAGTCGTCGTATAGAAAAAGTCAAAAATTATACCATACAGATATAATAGCTAGTAGTAGTAGACGACTCTGTCTCGGCTACTACTACGTACCTCAATGAATTAAGCTCGCTGTGCATGTATATTCATTGGTATACTCTAACCATAAAAAGAAATTAAAAAAATAACGTTTTTAATAATATGTAAAATTAAAAATAGAGCTGCTCTTCTTTGTCTGTGCGAGATCCAGTATGTACGTGTCTGTCATGTTACCTTGGAGCCTAGTTGTTGGCTGTTGCACTGTTTGAATACCATTTGCATGCAAATAATTAGGGTTTTCTTGGATAGTTTTATACGTGAAAATAAAAAGATCTTTTAATTTGTTGTTGGAACTTGGAAATCATACTAGGAAACGTATTCTGAATCTTATGGTGAATTTGATTCTTTAATTGGCATGTGTTTTGGAGATATACGGCCCTTTTGCCCAGTTTAGATTTTTTATAAAAGTTTTATGAATTTTTATAAAAGAAAAATGATTAATAAATTATCTAACTCCATGTTTAAACTCACAACAGAAACAAGACAAGATCCTAACTAATTGCTTGAACTGTAGATGTAAAGGAAAAAACTAATTCCATTAATATAAGGAAAAAATGATCAGATGACTACCAATGAATTAACCCACATTCCATTAATGTAATATTAATGTTATAGATGAATAAATTTATATGTTGAAGAATAATATATAAAATAATGTGACATTTATTATATAGAAATATATATATTAGCCTAACATGGTCAATATTAATATAAAATATGAAATCAAGTTTAATTTACCATGAATACAATCAAACCCATATTTATCTATTAGTGATCAACTTGTAAAAGTCATATATTATCATCAAGAATATAAAAATGTCAATATTTAAAATATTTTTGTTAAATTTGTAGGATTTATTTATGATTCAAAATTATTATACATTTTTTAATTTAGACATGATATATTTTTTAATTTATGAAATTTATAATCTAAACTCTAATCTAACATGTCAGAAATTATTTTCTCCTAAAACTTTTATGAACAATTAGTATTAATTTAAAAGAAAAAAATACTATAAATTATTTGTGATAAAGTTTATAGATGGGCTAATTTTTAAGATGGTTTGATTTTAAATATAAAGCCCAAAGGTCAAAAAATGAAGCTCAACCCGTGTGGAAACTCAAGGGTCTCAATTCTTCGTTCGTGGGTATTGTTTGTCCTCTTCTTATTCGTTCTATTATGTTTATGTTGGTTTCCTCGGTATAGTTTCTTCGCAGTCCCCATCTCACTTCCCATTGTATATTTTTCGGTTCTTCTTTGATGGTGGAGTGCAGTGGAGTTGTATGTGACACAAGGGGCTTTTATGCTCATTAACGGCAAAACAAAAGTTAAAGAAAAAGTAAGAAAAATTATTGTACTAGTTAAATAGCCACTTATTATAATAGAATAGATATGATTATCTATATAATATTGCTAACATATTAAAGACTATGTTAATTTAAAAATAACAAAACGATAAACCTTATTTATAAATTGATTTAAGTTACTGTGATGCATGAAATTATAAATATAATTTTCTCTATCGTAAAATAAACTTAATAATGTATTTTAAAAAATAAGAAAAAAAATCCATTAAAACTGCTAATTTGATTATTTTATTTGTAAATTGATCATGATAAAAGTATCCATCATGCATCATCCAAAGTGTCCAAAGTAAATGAGGTGGGTTTTTGGCATTGGAAGAAAAGAAATTAAAGTTGGGAGAAAATACCTCTTTGCTTTCTATACTTGTTGTGACGCCCCCAAATTCCGCTTGGGATTGAACGGACATTTGAAGCGTCGAGACATGCAACACAAGGTTACCTACCCACGTTCATGACATATAAGATGCAATGTTCCTAACATGCATCTAGCATTATGCAATATTCGCAGCGGATAATTTTTTTTTTCTTTAGCAATACTATGCACCAAACTAAAAATATCTCAAATACTTGAAACATATTTCATACATAAAGGCATACTAAAAAGCCGTGATCACCACACTAGTCTAAAATGGTTGTGATCAAAAGAATACTTGAGATACAAATCCAAAAGTACAAGTATTAACCTAAGTTAAATACTATACCATCATCAACATCGCACCGTNNTTAGGTGAAAAAAAAAATTGAAAAATTTACCTTTTTGTGAGGATTGCATCATTGGGAAAGCAAAAAAGATTAGCTTTAAAATAGCCACTCATACTACAAAACAAACCCTGGACTATGTGCACTCGAACCTTTGGGATCTAGCTCAGGTCAACTCACATGGAGGGGGAAGTTATTTTCTCTCTATAATTTATGACTATTCCATAAAAGTGTAGCTGTATATTCTTAAAAATAAGAGTGACACTTTTGAAAAATTCATAGAATGGAAGAAATTGGTAGAAACTCAAGTAGGTATGAAGGTTAAGAAATTAAGAAATGATAATGGGCTTGAGTATCTCTCAAGTGAATTCAATCAATTCTATCAGAAGAAAGGTATGGCTAGGCATAAAACAGTAAGGGAAGCCCATCAACAGAATGGTCTAACTGAGAGGATAAATAAGACCATATTGGAGAGGGTTAGATGCTTACTGTCAAACTCGGGACTTCCAAAGTCTTTTTGGGTTGAACCTGCCACAACTACAGTCCATTTAATTAATATGAGTCTTATGCTCACACCCGAACTAACAAACTGGAATCAAAGGCTAAGAAATGTATCTTTGTAGGGTACCCTAAGGGAGTAAAAGGGTACAAGTTATGTATTGATGAGTCAGGAATACAAAAATGTATCATTAGTAGAGATGTGGTCTTTAATGAACATGAAATGGCTCGGGTTAAAACTAAAAGACTTGAACCCACTCAGGATACTTACCCTGAGCAGATACATCTTGAGGTAGAGCAACTTGACAATAATTTGAGAAAATTAGAAAGCCAGAATGCTGAGATTCAAACTTCCACTTTAGGTGGTGAGGACCAATGTGGAGTTAGGGGTGAAAACCGACCCCTTCAACGTGGTTTTTGGCCAAAACCGCCACCGACCGATGAGAGAGGAAACGGTGGAGCTACCGACCGTAATCGATCGATGGGGAGGAGAACAACCGTCCATATCGACCCTAGCGGTCCTCTGGCAGTTTACAGTCGGTTCTTGGTTCCCCTTAGCGGCGTTGTTAGTATGAGAGAGTGGTGAGAAGGAGTTGCATGAGAGAGAGAGAGAGAGAGAGAGAGAGAGAGCATCGAAATAGGGAAGAAGAATGAAGAAGAAGAAAACAACATATTATCTATATGACACCGTTTGATTTAATACAAAACGGCATCGTTCTACTTTTTCTTTTTCTTTTTGGTTTAATAACAAACGGCGTCATTTTATTTGTGTCTTTGTGTAGGACTAAAACGACACCGTTCCACTTAAACTTAATTGGAACAGCATCGTTTCATATTGGTATTATTAAAAAAAAATGTGGTATTATTACATTGGTCGAGTAATTTCTGTTTCTTTGTGACTGATGCAGGAAGGGCCAACGGGAGCCAGACAGACCCACCGAACATGAGTATTAAGTAGGCTTCATCTTAGAATTCGTCATAATTCAAAAACTTAATTTTGTTTTGTTTTGTTTTTTTTTTTTTTTTTTTTTTTTTTTAAGGTTAGAATACTCAATACAGAGTAGTAGTCGTCGTATAGAAAAAGTCACAAATTATACCATACAGATATAATAGCTAGTAGTAGTAGACGACTCTGTCTCGGCTACTACCACATACCTCAATGAATTAAGCTCGCTGTGCATGTACATTCATTGGGTATACTCTAGCCATAAAAAGAAATAAAAAAAAATAACGTTTTTTAATAATATGTAAAATTAAAAATAGAGCTGCTCTTCTTTGTCTGTGTGCGATCCAGTATGTACGTGTCTGTCATGTTACCTTGGAGCCTAGTTGTTGGCTGTTGCACTGTTTGAATACCATTTGCATGCAAATAATTAGGGTTTTCTTGGATAGTTTTATACGTGAAAATAAAAAGATCTTTTAATTTGTTGTTGGAACTTGGAAATCATACTAGGAAACGTATTTTGAATCTTATGGTGAATTTGATTCTTTAATTGGCATGTGTTTTGGAGATATACGCCCTTCTGCCCAGTTTAGATTTTTTTATAAAAGTTTTATGAATTTTTATAAAAGAAAAATGATTAATAAATTATCTAACTCCATGTTTAAACTCACAACATAAACAAGACAAGATCCTAACTAATTGCTTGAACTGTAGATGTAAAGGAAAAAACTAATTCCATTAATATAAGGAAAAAATGATCAGATGACTACCAATGAATTAACCCACATTCCATTAATGTAATATTAATGTTATAGATGACTAAATTTATATGTTGAAGAATAATATATAAAATAATGTGACATTTATTATATAGAAATATATATATTAGCCTAACATGGTCAATATTAATATAAAATATGAAATCAAGTTTAATTTACCATGAATACAATCAAACCCATATTTGTCTACGTATGATCGACTTGTAAAAGTCAGGTATTATCATCAAGAATATAAAAATGTCAATATTTAAAATATTTTTGTTAAATTTGTAGGATTTATTTATGATTCAAAATTATTATACATTTTTTAATTTAGACATGATATATTTTTTAATTTATGAAATTTATAATCTAAACTCTAATCTAACATGTCAGAAATTATTTTCTCATAAAACTTTTATGAACAATTAGTATTAATTTAAAAGAAAAAAATACTATAAATTATTTGTGATAAAGTTTATAGATAGGCTAATTTTTAAGATGGTTTGATTTTAAATATAAAGCCCAGAGGTCAAAAAATGAAGCTCAACCCGTGTGGAAACTCAGGGGTCTCGATTCTTCATTCATGGGTATTGTTTGTTCTCTTTTTGTTCGTTCTATTATGTTTATGTTGGTTTCCTCGGTATAGTTTCTTCGCAGTCCCTGTTTCTCACTTCCCATTGTATATTTTTCGGTTCTTCTCTAATGGTAGAGTGCAGTGGAGTTGTATGTGAAGCAAGGGGCTTTTGATGCTCATTAACGGCAAAACAAAAGTTAACAAAAAAACAAGAAAAATTATTGTAGTAGTTAGATAGCCACTTATTATAATAGAATAGATATAATTATCTATATAATATTGCTGACATATTAAAGACTATGTTAATTTAAAAATAACAAAACGATAAACCTTATTTATAAATTGATTTAAGTTACTGTGATGCTTGAAATTATAAATATAATTTTCTCTATTGTAAAATAAACTTAATAATGTATTTTAAAAAATAAGAAAAAAAATCCATTAAAACTGTTAATTTGATTATTTTATTTGTAAATTGATCATGATGAAAGTATCCGTCATGCATCATCCAAAGTGTTCAACGTAAATGAGGTGGGTTTTTGGCATTGGAAGAAAAGAAATTAAAGTTGGGAGAAAATATCTCTTTGCTTTCTATACTTGTTGTGGACAAAATATATATTCACAATAAAATAATGATCATGTGATATCTTTGCTTTATCCCCTTCTCCTTTTAAGTTAAGTAACATCATCAAATTGCAGACTTACCATTATTATACAAAGGATCTATTATTGGTCTGTAAATTATTAAAACAGATCAAGATATAATTAAATAAAAAAAACAACACTTCAAAATTCATTCCAAAATTAAAGAAATGTTTTTGTGTATTGGGTACATGAGTTGTTGGATTGTTATATTTAATATATTTATCAAGACGCTTTTATCTTTTGTTGGCTGCTTTAAAGTAATCTACCAAAGTGACAAGCATATGTGCATGCATCCATTTTTCATTTATTGACTGATGCGTGACAGATGCTTATCTGTTTGCAAATAAAATAATTATAATATATCAAGATGTCTATTTTTTTAATATAAAATTATTGTACTTTAAAACAATTATTAACAAAACCTTTAAACTTCCAAAATCATTAAAGCCTCATTTGCATTGAGAGATGAGTTGAAAAAAAGAATAGAACATGAGATAATATATATGATAATATATTATTAAAAACCAACATGAAATTTGTATTTGATTTAAATGAGAAATGCAATAAACTTTTTTAGATAAGTTGTTTACCATGTATACAATGCAACAACAAATAGAAGAATTAAATCAGTACCCAAAAAAATTAAGCCAATCTCCTACGAAAGGCCCAACCTAGCTCAACCCACTCCAAGTTATGTATATCTCATATATCAAGCAAAAATTTTAATTAAATTAAGCTAATAGCCCAGCTCACTGCAACGCGATCCAACACCATTAAAACATCTAGAAATCATAGTATAAAATTTTTACGATCATAAGTAAGATTTGCATAATATTCAAATTGATACTTTTACAAATTTTTTTCTTAATAATTTTAATATAATTTATTATGAATTTAGAGTTGAAATTTCAAAATCATCTGTAATAAGATCTAACGTTTATTTTTTTAAATTTTTTTAAATCACTAGGCATCTTATTTTTGTATTTCCCCATAGGACACTAACAAATTCAAAAAAATTTTAAACATTATTATTAGTTTTGGACCAAATATTAGAGCATAAATTTTTTTTTTTTTTAAAAAGAAGTTTTACAATAATGTAAATTTTATTTTTTCAAGATTTTAAATTCTTAATATAACTTTATGTACTTAGATACAAAGTCAAAATTTTAAATAAACTATGTTCTAGTAGTTAGATCTACAGACACGTAACAATGGATTTTTTTCTTATTGGAAAAAAAGACCCAATGATATGCCAGAATTCAACAACAAAGCCTAGTCCACCCACCAACTCAAAACATCTAAACGGTGCCGTTTTCATAACAGGAACCCTCAACCCACCCCATTCCCAACCCCAAAACGGCACCGTTTCATAAAAAAATAAAAATTTTTAAAAAAAACCCTAACCACGATACTATAAATTCATCTTTTTTCTTCTATCTCTCTCTCTCTCTTCCATTCCTCCATTCGACACCGAGAACCCCAAAAAGCTCTCACATAAGTCTCTCTCTCATCTCTCTCTCTGTTACTTGCTCACATTATCTGTAACATTTTTTTTTACCTCGTTTGTGTTTCTCCATGTTTCTCCTCCATTTTTTTTCTCTCTCCCTATGTCTCCGTCTCTCCCTCATCTTTCTCTCTTCCTCTCTTTGTTACCTACATTCTCGGCAACAATTTTTTTTATCTTATTTCATTTTAGAAAAAGGCCACTCTATAAATTTAACTGAAGTTGTAAACTTTGTAACCACTTCGGGCTTTCGTTGTTATGAACAAAGAGAGAGAGTTTAATGAAGGAGGGCTCTACCTTGTAGTCTACAGCTATAAATACACTGATGCCAGAGATCAATCTTTCTTAATACAGTGATTCAAAATCCTTCTTCAATAGCAAGAAAAATAAAAGCTCATCCAGTCCTCGTTCTCTTGAGTTCCAAAACTTCTAATGCTTCTATTTTCTCTCATGGCGACTTCTTTTCTCCAGTAAGCTTTTCCTTCTAAACCCACCCAACGTTCCTTTTTCTTTGAACCCACCATCTCTTTAGTTCTTCAATTATCCACAAATCCTTGCCAAGACCCGAACATCATGCTCATTCCTGTCTGTCATCACCCTCATTCCATGACATTTCTGCATCGGAAACCACCACCATTAGGTGACATCGTGAGCTCCTCCACACCATGAACCAACCCCTTTTCTTCCTTGTCAAAAACAGAGCACTCCTCACACACAACTACACACGAATAGCGTGGGTTTCTCCACCCATTTAGCTCGGTTTTGCCACCACCCAACACTAGTTTTCACCGTAGCACACTCAGCCCAACCTCCATTGCACAGTGTCGCCGCTTCTGACCTTCATCCAGCCAGCATCCGTCGCATCCTTGGATGGTGCCTCTGTCTCCATGGTTTTTGTGTACCCACCATGCGCCACTACCCATAGCCACCGTAAGTGCCACCACAAGTGGTCCCTAACCCTCCACTGAAGCTTCCCCTCTCCCTTGCTGCCGATCTACTCCCTCACCTCACGAATCCTCCACCAAAACAGAAACTCTGCTCCCCCCCTCACGATATGCGTTAGACGAAATGGGTAAAAACGTACGCAAATCAGGTATAAAATAGAAAGAAAATTGTTAGACGAAAACATTGTTCCTGCCTCTTTCTCATTTATATATATAGTAGATATATATATTGGATACATAATTAAATGGACTTGTTTTGAGCAAATTAAACTGAATTAGCAAATAATAAATGGCTCCAAATCTAGAATTCAAACATATTTTAATTTTAAATGATAATATTTATAAGGGGAATACGATATTGACGTGGCTTTATAGGAGCAAATATCATGCTCTGGAATCTCTCTCTCTCTCTCTCTCTCTCTCTCTCTCTCTATATATATATATATATATATATATATATATATATATTTGTGTGTGTGAAATCATCAATTATCTAAAAAATTTAGACTAATGGGAAATATAGATTTTATTATGTTTATTATATCTTAATGGATAGAACAAACGGGTGGGATATTGTTAAATATATAATATAAATAATTAAATTGACATCTTCCCATTAGCTTAAACTTTTGGGGTAACTAGTGATTTCTTATAGTATCATAGTAGAGATCTTAAGTTTAAATTCCAACTCTATACTTTATCACATTTAAGCAAATATTTCACGTGTTCAATCACCCATTGAGGGAGAGTTTAGCCCACATGTGAGAGTGTGTTAAAAATATAATACAAATAATTAAATCTACATCTTCTCATTAGCTTAAGCTTTTGGGACAATGGGCGATTTCACAAATATTTAATTAAATGTGGTAGAGTTTAAACTCAGGATTCGAATTCAGAACCTCTACTCTGATACCATGTAAAATCATCATTTGTCTCAAAATGTTAAGCGATGCTGGGGATTGTATGTAGCATGTAAAACTTTTGGGGACTCTGATACCATGTAAAATCATCATTTGGGGACTGCAATACAGGTCTAGACAATTTTATTTTTAAAACTTTTTAAAATTATAAAAATATCCCTCTTAAAATGATGCATTTTCTCATTTAATAAAGGGTCTACATATGCAGTCCTCACTTGGGGACTGCAAATAGAATTTCTCCTCATTCTATATCCTCATTCTATATCTTAATTCTTCACCATGTTTTCTTGAAAATAATCTCTGATCAGCTTTGTTCTTGAAAGAGCAATTATACATGAACGTGCTAGACCACTTGTCAATAATTATAGACTGGTATACATAGTTCTCAACCAAGATCTTGAGTTCTTTTTCTCCTCTGTATTTCTGTTCAACGTTTTTTCCCATTTCTGTTTACAGCTTCAACATTTTCGGGAAGTACGTACTTTTCAGAACAATTGAAGTTTCAGACTTCTGAGCAACTAATTTGGTTCGAAATGGGGAGGCTCTTTCTCATTGAATACGACCAAACTCCTGATGAGAAGTTGTACTTGTGCCGTTTATGCCATACCCACATTGCGTTAAAAAAATACCTAGTTTTACAGGTAACAACTCTCTCTCCCTCTCCCTCTCAATTCTTCAGGGGTTTTCTTGGATAGGCTTATATACATTTATAGGAAAATTTCCTTTGGAAATCAGACTTTCATGAAGTCTTGGACCATTTGTTGGATTATTTGCGATGAATCTGATTGTTCTTGCAACCTGCCTTTTGGTTTATAATATATGCATTCAAAATTATCACGATTCACGAACTTGGAGTCTTGGACATGCAGCGCCATTACATGGGTTCTTGGAGACTTATCAATGAGAAATGATAAGTGCCAATATAGAGAAGTAAAAGGGCAAAAAACCCAAAAAGAACTACAAACTACATGAGTTTGTTCTTAAACTATTGAATATTAAGATCAGAGAAAAATAGTATTTGTAAATATTTTAACAAATATCTTTTCATCATGGATCTACTTGACATCAAATGAGATATGCATTTTTTTAATCATTTGCTCAAAATATTATGTTACTTTTGGCCTTTCAGTATATATCCACTAATATTTATAGAGTAATATTATGTATAGTTGTGGAGTGCGTACGAACCGCGCAATCATTTTGAAAAAAATTAAGTCTACTATTAAAAAAAAATTCACGTGGATCGCGTATTTACACTTTTTTTTTAAGAGAAATTACGCTACGCTTGTATATTCTATAACTGTAAATATCATTTCTCCTAATTATATATTGAAGATGACATTAATGTTTCTGTGTTACTTTTATTGTTGGAAATGCATTTTGCAGACTTTTGCCACCGGCACCTTCGATAAAGCGTAAGATATTCTTCAAACTTCATCCAGTACTGCTACAATTACTCTCTGTTTTTTTATCGCGAGATTCGCCACATAATTGCTATTAATTTGTTCATCTTCACACAGGCTTAACTTTGAAATCACCTTTCGTGTTTTTTAGAAGATGCTATCATTCACTTTGCCCTCTTTCTTTCCAATCAAGTATATAGGGAAAAATGAATATGATTTTAAAAATTATTGAGTGGGCACTGTTTCAATTTTTTTTTATTATTTATTATTATAAATATGATTTTAAATGTTTGATTTTTTTTTTATATTTTTAAGATTTTGAGTAAATTTAAATGAATCTTATGTTTATATATTTGCAAAATGAGATGAGAAAATTTTCATGGTTTTTAAGTATCAAAACACGTCCATACACAAAATGTTGTAAGTAGAACAAAAGAAAAAGAATAATGTTTGGTGCAAATAAGATCAGAATTCCTAAAAATCGATTTAAAAAATGAAAACTAATTAACGTAATTTAATTAGTGCATAGTAAATTAAAAATTTCTATTATAAGATAGATTCATCAAGTCACATCAATTTATAAATAATTATTTTTATGATATATTTTGTATCTTGAAATTAAAGATTAAGAAATGCATGTTTGATATGTAGTGTGAACGTACTGATTGACGATCCAATACATTATCGGAGAGTACTTCATAGGAATATAACAGTGGCGGATGTCATTTGCACCAAATGCAACAGACTTTTGGGCCGAAAATATGTAAATCTCTATTTATTTTAGTTTCAAGAACATGATATGTTTTCACATTAATCTTTCAATTTCATATTATTTTTAATGCACTAATCAAGCTGTGATTATTTATATTGATCAGGTTCAACTAGACGCAGAAGCACGCGGCATTGTAATCAGAGAAGGAAGAATTCGAATGAATTTGTAAGTTCTAATTAAGCATAATTAATATGACAATATATTGTTTCTATTGGATTGAATAGTTATACATGTGATATCTATTCTTTCCGTTTCATCTCTAAAAAGAGAAACTCTTCCTTCCATGTAGAAAAGCTACTCATCATCATTGCCGAGTGTTTCCATAAGAGAAGACCTTTCCGTTCTATTTTTAGTACCAGTCTTTATATATATTTTTATGCTAGTATTTTTTTTATCTTTCCTTTTCACCGATTTGGTTTTGGTTAGATCTACTGCACTCAAACTACCAACTATCGACACACATCCCACCACGCAACTCTTCATCCGCCGATCTACCTTGGTCACAATCTTGGCACGTGACACCCACGCGTTGTTATGCGCATGGCTGTCACGTGCCACCTCGCCATAATGCTTCTGTCCGCTAAACGTGGCACATCAGTAGATTCGCCACTTCAAGATCTTCCTGATTTATCCCACCCCATCTCACAATCACTAGCACATGGTCTCCACACGCCACCATAGGCGCGCGTAAAGAAACTTGGCCTACCCCAGTCTGTCCCATTCAATACTAGTCTTTCTATTATGTTTCCGCTTTCCCTAACAGATGATCTTGAGAAAATGAATACGGGTCTTTAGAAAACATCTCAAGACAACAAACTGCAGTGCACCTTCACCTTCCACTGCTTCTAGCGGTGGCTTTATAGAATAGTAAAAAATTGTCATTTAAGATGGCACCGTCTTTACAGGATATGAGTTGGGACCAAGTTTTTAGTCGGATTTCACTTTTGCGATGTGGTTATTATAATGAGATTGTTCTTTAGAACCCCACCCATGTATCTTGTTTTACTATTTTTGCTTGCTTGGAAAAGATAACAATAATTATACCAGTGGTTTGATCCAAGAGTTCTTGAGCATGCAGGAACGGACTCTTGTTTGGAATGGACACCATCTAGAGGACCCAATGACAAGGGCACCTCTCAACATATAAGTTGGAAGATTGCCCTGATCAGCATCTCGAGAACAAAGCGTGACGTTATACATTATTTTAAATTTTATTATTCTCAATCGCATTTAATATAGTCGTATTTAAGTGGTCTCGTTTATCAACCATTTAAATGACAATTATTAAAAATTTATCGCATAGTAAGTGTGACTGAGAATATTTCATAATATTATTTGGTGCAAATGTAAATTTTATACTTGAGCAAGCTTGTCCAACCATCTCCAACTTCTAATGACTTGTAATCACTAACTTGTTTGTGAATGAATTTCATTTTTCTTTTGTTTCAGTTTTTGGTTTTGATTTTTATTGATAATGGATAATTGCACTTGGATGCTTGGCTTTGATTTCTATTTTTTTTGGGTCGTTTAAATGGTTTAAGTATCATAAAACCCAAAAGAAGTCTGTATACATATCAATTTTTTTTTTATCATTCTTTTCTAATAATTCTGAATCTGATAATTTATTAATAGCCAAATGTTAGTCCAGTTCTTTCATTTAACTAATGCGGCCATAAATTGGATTATATTGAATTACACAATTTAAAATCATCCAGCGCATGAACTACGTAGCACCTTCCCAATCTGTTGTTTATAAATATGATTGGGTGATCGATGCTATTCAGTCCCATAAATTTGTCTTCTCAATTTATCATTGGGTGGCACTACAGCTATCACTGGTAGCTCTCGCTCCTGTTGGAAGCTACTACTATTTATTTTGTGTATTTTTTTTTTTTTAGTTTCTTCAACATGTATTTTTTAAAACTTTTAAATATTTTTTTTAAATTACAATATTATTCAAAAATACTTATTTAATTATTAAATAAAAAAATTTTAAAAAAAGCCCAACAGTCGCCCCTACGCGGGCTCCCATGTATTTCTCATTTATCATTATTGTAATTGTACTTTTTCTTTTTTTTCTTTTTTTTTATTCTTTTTCTTTCAAGTATTTTTTAAAATTAAACAAATACTTCATTTCACCAATAATTATTTTTCTAAACTACTAAAAAACTAAAATAAATAAAATAGAATATCTCAAAATCATGAGCCAATATAATTTACTAACAAACAAAGTTATATGGCTCATTCTTCTCCTTTTTTCTCTCCAGCTCCTCCCTATCGGTTGCAGTTTCAACTCATTCAAGCTCCAAAAGAAGCCCCTTCTCAAACCGAAGCCCCGTCACTATCTTCTCCGTTGCCAGCACCTCATCCCTAGCACTACTAGACGTATCGTTTTCTCTCTCTCTCTCTTCGGTTTCGTGTTCTTGATTCTCTTGATGTGTTCTTTTTTCTTTTCTTTTTTAAGGGAAAACTCATAACCATTTCATTAAACCATAGAGGAAATACATGAAGGTATGTCCTCCAGTGTTACAATTGGATCAAAAATAGATAAAGCATCTTTTGCTAACAAGTAAGCTATAGTATTACCATTTCTCCTAATATGAGAAACACCCCACTTAGCAAAATTTTAAACAACTACTTGGAAACATACATGCTAGCACATTTCCAACCTTGCTTATCACCTTGAAGAGCATTAATGACTTGCAGAGAGTCACCCTCTAATATAACCTGACATAATCCTAAGTCTAGCCCAAATTGAATTGCTTGGAGTGCACCAAAAGCTTCTGCAAGATAGAGGTCAAGAAACAGTAATTTACTAGATCTGATGGTTGCTAGAAATTGGCCTTCACAGTTCACTGTCCCTTACTGTCACTCCAACACCAACTTGTCCCTGCACATTATCTACAGCACTGTCCCAATTCAGCTTATACTAGTTCAAAGGAGGAGCCATCCATACCTCAGCTGAAGTGCAGGGTTTGCTGGCTCGACCCCTGTTGCAAGCTTCTTCCTCTGCTAATAAGGTGAGGATACTTCTCGCCTCTTTGATGATTTACTTAGGACGTGCAAACTCTTCCTTGAAAACAAACCTATTTCTTCTCCACCAAATCTTCTTGGCTACAATAAAAAATTCTTGAAGAGCCTGTCAATCCAAGGTCCTAGTAAAGGCTTCAAAAAGTAGTAGCATGGAGGAATGAGAAATGGAGCATTTCTATAATTGTTTAGAACATTGGCTCCAAACATCCTTTGCAGCCTCACACTCCCATATAGCATGTGTCACACTTTCTGTTTCCCTGCATCAGATTGGACAAAGTGAACTGGCCACAACTTTTCTTTTAAACAAATTAGAAAGGGTAGGGAGAGCTTAAAGGCAAGCTCTTCATAGAAAGACTTTGTCTGTAGGTTGAACTTTAAGTTTCCATATCTATTGCCACACTTCTTGGAAGGATCCACTGCTTGAAGCTTGACTCTTTGATTCCAAGTTCAAAGACATTGCCAAATGGTAGGAACTCCTAACTGAGAAGCTTCCGTCTTTGAAGCCTCTCCAAATGGTTCTATCCCTACTATTTAGAGAACTAATGGGGGTTTTCAGCACTATATCAGCTTCTCTTGGCTCAAAAATTTGCTTCACCAAATTAGAGTTCCATTGTTTGGATATAGGATCAATCAACTCAAAAACGTTGGCATTGGGATCCAGAACCTTGATCTTACTAAGAACTCTATTAAGAGATGGGAATGCAAGCCTTTTATCCTTCCAAATGAAAGTATCATTCCCATTGCCTATTCTCCTATAAGAACCTGATTCTACAAGGTGCCTAGCTGCTAGGAAGCTTCTCCATATGAAAGAAGGTTTGGACCCTAATTTAGCCTACTGAAGGGAGGAGGTTTTAAAGTACTTTGCCTTCAGGACTTGAGCTGCAAGGGACTGGGGATGCTGGTCAGACCCCAGCATTGCTTTGAAAGCATAGCTAAGTTAAAGAGCTCGAGGTCCCTGAAGCCCATTCTCCCTTCAAATTTTGATCTCCCCATCCACTTCCATGACACCCAATGTATCTTGTGTTCACTATCTTACTGCCCCCACCAAAACTTTTGGATAGCACTATTTATTTCTTTGAGTAGAGAGGATGGTAATTTAAAAACACTCATAGTGTAGGTGGGAAGGGATTGAACTACTGCTTTGATGAAGACTTCATTCCCTACTTGAGACAACAATCTCACTTTGTAGTTGCTTATTCTTTGTTAATGCTGTTCAGAATTCTCTTGAAAGTCTTGCATTGATTTCTTCCAACCACAGGAGGTAGTCCTAGGTATTTCTCATAAGACATAGCAGACCTAATCTCAGCAATAGAAATGATATATTTTTGGGCAGCCTTCACTGTGTTCTTACTAAAAAAGATGGAGGTTTTCTCAAGGTTCAGCCTTTGGCCAAAAGTAGTTTCATACACTCTCAATAGCCCAATCATTCTGCTCCATTCAACAGCATTAGCCTTACAAAATAGGAGGCTGTTATCAGCAAAAAAAAAGATGGAAGATTCTCATCTGACCTTTGGCTACAGGGACACCATGGATCAAACTATTTTCCTCTGCCTTGCTGACCAGATTACTTAGAGCTTCAGCACATAGGATAAAAAGATAAGGTGAGAGGGGGTCACCTTGTCTTATTCCCCTAGTTGGATGGAAAATTTCTTGAGGAGAGCCATTTACTAAGATTGAGTAGGAGATTGACTCAACACATTTCATTACAAGATTAATCCAATAGTTGCATAAACCCATCTTGTGTAGAACAGCTCTAATAAAACTTCATTCAAGCCTATCATGTACTTTGCTCATATCCATCTTCAAGGCCATATAGCCCCCCTCACTTGACATTTTACAAGACATAGTATGTAAAGTCTCAAATGCCACAATGACATTATTAGTGATGAGTCTGTTGGGCACAAAAGCAGATTGAGTACAAGAAATAATTTGGGACAGAATAATCTTAAGTCTGTTAGCCATTACTTTAGCTATAAGCTTGTACAAAACATTACAAAGAGATATAGGCCTGAATTCAGAAACTATCGAAGGGTTCTTCTTCTTGGGGAATAGGGCTATGAAAGTATTGTTGATGGAACTAAGATTGCCTTTTGAGTTCAATATAGATAACACTGCCTCACTGACCTGAGTGCCAATAGTAGCCCAATGTTGATGATAAAAAGCAGCAAGGAAGTCATCTGGGCTAGGGGAACTAAGGCCATTCATTTGAAATAAAGCATCCTCAACCTCCTACTTAGTGAAGGGTATTGACAGCAAGGCATTTTGAGAAGGGGAGACTTGAAGGGCCATAGTCTCTAGACTTTTAGCAATGTTGACAGGGTTAGAAGAGGTGAAAAGATCTTTGAAGTAGACTTGAAAAATGTCACTAATGTCCTCTAGAGACTGAACTTCCTGACTATTGTCATCCACCAACCTTTTAATCCAGTTGGTCTTCCTTCTTTGGAAAGCACATTGATGAAAATAATTTGTGTTCCTGTCACCCTCACTTAACCACCTTTCCTTTGCTCTTTGCTTCCATCTAAGGTTGTCTTCTTCAAGCATACTGTTGACTGCTTTTTGAGCTTGCTTAATAGATTCATTGAGATTACCTCTATTGCTTTTTTGTAATTCAGATAAATGGGATAGCTTAGCATTCAATGACTGTTTGGAAGAACTAGAGAAACCCTTACTCCATTGCAGTAATTTGTGTTAACATTTATTGAGCCCCTTAGTACCATAGCTTAACTTGTTGTCTATCATTCTAGGTAAGGTCCATGCTTCCTCAATTTGCTTCGAGTACTCCTCCTTTAAGGTCCAGCTTGCTTCGAATCTGAAGGGTTTCAACTTCCTGTACTTGTAAGAGTCATGGGAGTCTGAACTGACTAAAAGAGGGCAGTGGTCTGAGCTTAGCGCAGGGAGGGTAACGACATTTAAATTAGGGAAGTTCCAAGCCCATACAGCATTACAAAAGCCTCTGTCAAGTCTTTCTTTAGTGAAATCCCCCCCAAACCTACCATTTGACCAGATGAAATTATTCCCAATAAAACCCATATCATAGAGTCCACATGCTTCTATTGCAGAACTAAAGGCCTCAATTTGGCTTCTAGGTCTCAGCATGCCACCCCATTTCTCACCAAAGCTTAGTATTTTATTGAAATCTCCTGCACACATCCATTCCATTGCATGCATAGGTTTAATTGCCTTGAGTAATTGCCAGCTTTCCTTCCTCTTAGTTGTAGTGCCATAAAACCCAGTTAGTTGCCATTCAAACCCTCCTTGGCTCCCTTGACCAAAAGGGAAATATGGTTTTGAGTATATGAGGAAACCACTGCCTCAAAATCTTCTTTCCAAAGGAAGGCAATTCCTCCACTAAGACCTTTACAATCAATAACAAAGTTATTCCCATACTTTAGACTGTGTTTAATGGCTTCATTTTTGTTCCTTTTACACTTTGTCTCCATTAAGAAAATAAAGGATGAGACCTTAGATTGAACCAATTGATGCAAGTCATGAACTGTCTTGGGGTTCTCAAGCCCCCGACAGTTCCAACTAAGGCAACTCATTAGACTTGATGAGGTTGTGCCATAGCCACCACCCCATCATCATTGCTCGAGTCCCTATTTTCTTTGCCTTCATGTTTTAGTTTTTTTCCCATTGCCTGGTTCCTACAGTTGGTAATATCTTGCAGACCTCTCTTGTTCTTGGTTGATAAGTCTAAACTACCCCCCTTTTGGACCAAAGAGAAGGTCTCAGATTTTAAGACCCTAGCTCTCTTTTTCCAACTGGACATTTTTTTAACTTGGTCGGTCAGTCATGAATTGGTCCAGCGAGTGGACCTGAGCCGAAAGATCATTTGAGATGCCAGGATCCTTGGCTGGAATGAGAAAGGAGCTTTGGACAGAAGCTTTTTGTGCAACTGAGGAAACTTTCTTAAATTGGTCATTTTCCAGCACTCCTTGTACGTCAAAAAGAATTATTCTAGATTTGAACATCATAGACCGACCTTTTTGCACATTTTCCAGACTTTCCATTTTAAACTTTGCCTTTGACTCTGTCAGATCCCTGCTTTCCTGCTGCAGGTCCATAGCAGTTGCCTTTTTCATGACAATTTCCTCTGTAACAACCTGGCCCCCTTCCTTGCTTTCGGACTTACCTCCTTGAGCTTCATCCCTGACCTTCCCTCCTTTCCTCCATTGATGGAATTAGGTTTAACAGGCTGCTCAGCCCAATCACCTTGATGTGTTCTTTATTCGTGAAAGAAACTGGCTCCTGAGCATGTCGAAAGGATGGAGTTTTTTAGGGCATGTGCGAATGCCATTCCAGTTTAAGTGGACGAACCCAACAATTAAAATGGCTTCTGTTCTGTTTTCCTTTAGTTTTCTAAAAATTAAAATTACGAGAACCCTCTCCCATATTCTTCCAGATCCCTCTCTTCCTTCTCCCTTTCTTCTACAATTAATTTATTCTTTCTTCACCTTTGAGCAATTCACAAGTGTGTATATGCTATAGCTTAAATTATACTCTGGTCTTCTGCATCATAATTCATAGTATCTTATTTTTTATCATCATTTGGTCAATATAGAGATTCAATACTGCATGAAGAAACCCTCTGAAACAAAGGTCTAAGTTTTCGTTTTCTCTCGATTTTGAGAATCCCAGCTTTTGATCCTAATTGTTACTCCTCTTCATTTTTTGGTTAATTTATCCGTTAGTGTCAGATGTGTTTTTGCGTAATGGGTTTCTTAGGATTTGACTACTTGAGTAATATTCATGTGAATTGATTGTGTAATATCTAGTTGAATCCAGCCGCATTGATATATGGCTTATTTTGTATAGGATAGGGCTGTAAAGTGTTCTTGCTGTATGGTTCCGATTACTTCAATGGCCATGGTTTCTGGATTGTTTGATTTTCGTGTGTGGTTGCTGCGTGGGCCAATGTATTGTTTAATTTTTGTGTGTGGTTTTTGGATTGTTTGATTTTGCTGTGTGGTTGGTGCGTGAATGCCCCGCTTGATTCTACACTGTTGGTTCCTTAGCATGCAACCACCCCTTGTTCAGACATTAGCACCAATTTTAGCAAGAAAGACTGCAGCCGCCACTTGATCTGGATGTCATTGTTGAATATTGCTTTTCTAGAGGTTCTCTTTGGTTGCTGGGAGCTCAATTATGTCTCTGATACATTAGTTAACACATTTTTTATGTATTACTATATTTTTTATGATTGCATATGCATGCTAGTGATATCAGATGTTAGATCCCATTGGTATTTATTTTGTGCTTTGAAAAACTTGAGCTATATATTTTTATTTGGACAATTTCTAAGGAAACTATGAAGATGTTGCTTCCTCCTGACTTTGGATGATCAATTGTAAATTTTAGGTCTAGACCTCTAGACTTTGTGATGGGAATAGAGTAAACATCCTAGCTCCGATTGTCCTCTCATTTTTTAATCTTGACAATGGTGGTTAATTGTATTAATTTTTACTGGTATTAATTGTATATATGTGTAGAAATTGAGAATCATAAATTCATTTTTTCCCATTGTGATCTTCCTAGTCATTCTATCGAGTTCTCAAGTATGACAACTTCTTTTGTGCCCTTCTGCTTGGAGAAAGTCCAATACTCTGCTTTCTATGTCATTTTCATTATTTACTTTAAGCTGGATTGAAATTCTTGTTCTGAATGATTATTCATATGAAGAGCAAATCAGAGAGCATCTCTGAAGAGCAAATCAAGGAACATCTGAAGAGCAACTCAGGGAGCATCTTGCTTCTTGCAAGTGAGTATAACAATAAGAGCTCAGTTACTCACAATGAGATCATTGAATGAAGTAGTGATGCACTCTTGTGCAATATTGCGCTTTATGTAAATGACGAACATCTTTATTCTTCTCGAATGAATGTTTACAGTCTTCTTTTCATTTTGTCTCATATTGAATTTTCTTTTCTTCCTTGAGGCTACATGTTGTCTTCCTCTTCCTGGAAACTGAGATATTGTGGAAGTTGAAATTTTCTGGCACAAGAAGTAGGCTTTTTCACAGGTTGGTTATGGGAATCCACATTTTGTACTATCTAGAGATGCAACACATTTTGTTCCTTTTTATATGATAAAAATAAATTAGATTAACAAAATTATAAAATTAATAATAATTTATTATTATTAGAGTTTAGATAGATAATGCAATGTGGGATTAGGTTTTGAGTGAAATAGGTAAAAGGCAAAAGGTGTGATACTAGGCAAAGTTTGACTGATGGGATAGTCAATCCAATACTAATGCTTTAAAATCATCTCAAGCGTTTAGTATGGCTACTAAGCTATTTTTTTAGGAAAATAATAGATATTTTTTGGGTAATGCTACTAAATCATCCCACACCACATGCCATACATATTTTAAATTTTTTTTTCTTTTTTATATTATTCCTACTAAACTAATTGAATTGTTCTATTTATCATCCATATACCACATATTTGTTGTGAGAAAAAAAAAATTAAAAGAGATGTAGTGTATAGGGATGCTAAGTAGAATTATTCATATTTTTTCACAACCTTCTATACAATTATGTTTTAAATGACTGATATTTTAATAAAATAATTTATAAATATAACATAATTTTTTTTTTACCGATCCAAAAAAAATAGTCTAATTTTAAAATATAATTATGTAAAAAATTATGAAAAGATTGCATATGTTTTATTCGTTTCTTAATATCACAGCCATATAATTTTTATTGAATATATATTTATAAATATAAAAGCTCCCTTAATTTAGACTCGAGATTGATTTGCACTAAAACTGACATGCGAAGTACTTGTCTTCGGCAGAAACACTTGCAGACAGAACACCCATTTAGAACTGAGATGGCTAAGAGATTGAAGTCGCAGCTCTTCGTTAGCAGTACTCTCTCTCTCTCTCTCTCTCTCTCTCGAATGGGTTTTATTCAGAGCCATGGTTTTTTATTCTTCCTTTTTCTGCTTAGGATTATCCTTTTTCACCACAAATGAAAAACTGAAGACATTGTTTTCGCCATTTGGGGAAGTTACAGAAGGTATGCTTTCTTTATCATCGACTTTTGGTCTTATTTTGTTTCTTCTTAATTTTTGGGTGGAAATTTATCGACAGGTTTTTATTTTGGGATTGTTTAATTTGTTTCTTTAGCGAGGCTAGTTAAGGACCCAAGAACCCAAAGACCCAAAGGGTTTGGTTTTGTAACATTCGATTCAGAGGTTGAGGCTCAGAATGCTTTGAAGGCCATGAATGGCAAGGTATTATCTCTCTCTCTCTAAACTCCTTTAATTAGCTTGAATTGATTAATTCACTATAAATTTACTCGAACTGTCATCTGCATGTACCTTATCCCTAACATGTCCAAATCTTTTGGGACAAGTTCTCTGTTTAAATTAACAGGTATCAGTAAATTGACTTTTTAAAGCACTCAGGAAACGCGATTGCCTTTAAAAAACAAGAAAGATTAATTGTATGTCTTTTTGGGGCAATTTCTCAGGTAAGTAGTGTTCTTATGGTTCGTTTTAGGGGAAGATGAAGCTTTAAAAGATCAATTGTCAGATTCTTAAGAAGTTGAAACGTATAGTTAAGGTGCCATCATTAAATCTAGTTTTACATTCATATAAGTATTTATGTAATGACTGGACTAATTGATTGTGCACTCTGTTCTAGTGTAATACGTAAGAATTTCAGTTATATGGAGGGGTTTTTCTCTCACTGCTCTTCAATATCTGAGTTAGATACTGGAAGTTATTCATGTTTGTGCGTGTTAAAGGTTCATATATGGTTGTATCTGTAATTTTCTCCTACCGCAGAGTGCAGCAACTGGGATATGTTTCAAAGAAAGCATATACCATTCCAGTTTCAGTACATTTTTAGAAGAGGGTAAAATATACCCTCCAATTTATCTTGTTAGGAATGAGACTTCTCTATATGAAGTATTTTCCCACATTTTATATGTATTTTTTATGCCATCGTCCAAAAAGTTAAACGAGTTGAATTATTTATACCATTGGAAGGGGAAAGACAAATCAAGCTTACATTGGAAGCCCAATAAATCAGATACCGCATAGGTGCCAGTAGCTAAATGGAAAATCACAAGGAAAGTTGCCTGTGTACATGGCTAATGCCTATCTCTTTCATCTCAATAATATTTAACTCTTACTTATCAAAAAAAAGAGAAACTTGAGTGAGAAAGGATAATTTTCTGCAACCTATTGTTTTAGGGTAGCAGTTTTCCATTCTTCTGCTAATACTGGCTATTGGGCTACAGGCTCAGAGGAAAACTGGGAAACAAACCCTTGATTTACTGGGCTACTTATCTTTCTGTCTTTGTTATAATCTACAAAATCTCTGATGAAACCTCTAGGGTATGGTAACCGTGAGCCAGCTTTGCAGTTAATTAGCAGAAGGCAGAGGTCATTTTCCTTAACGAAAGTGATGCTGCAAGTGCAATATCATGCATCCAGGGGAGAAGCTAGGATGGACTATCCTGGGCTGAGGGGGCAGTGCCAAGGGCATAGGGTTTTTTTTTTTTTTTTCCTTTTAAGGAAGAGAACTTATGCCCCAATTTTATCAATTACCCTCACTTTCAGCAGAGGAATACTATTTAGAAGTGCCAGGTGCATAACTATAGGGGCTAATCTTGCAGTATTTGATAGATCAACATCATGAATTACCCTGAGAATTTGTAAATCGTGAGAGTTGCAGAATTGAGATTAGTGTTCTGGCATTTCCTAAATAAAATAAATCGGCAAGAGAGTAGTTCATCGGGGCTGGTTCCTAGGCTAAAGAAGAAACCATAAACACTTGCATTATGTAATTGTAAATTGCTCCATAAATAGATATTTGTAATCATAATGTGTTTAATACAGGAACATCCTGCCGATAGCAGAGAATTCTCGTTAAATTCTCCACAAGGACGTATGTAGGGGTGTAAATGTAATGTCCTTTTTTCCTGTCAGATCCATGCCCCCCCTCCCCCTTTCCCCAAAAAAAATACAGTCTTGCCCTTGATTGTCTCATATTTAATCGTGTAGTAGAAGGAAAAAAAAAAAAAAAAAAAAACGTTTAATCTTTTATACAATAGACATGTTAGTTCTCATGCTTTTAACTCTCAGGTGGTATTATTTTGTTCCTGGCCAAATCATCGATTGATTTGTCATGCCGAAGTTTTTTTTCCATGCACTTCTCTTTGAATATGCTTGATGGAAAGAGCCTTCCTGATTTGTTAACAAGAATAAGATTAGACTGAAACGGCTTTTTCCCCTGTTATATTTTTCTATCTAGCCAAAAGGAAAACACCGTGAAATATGTTGTATAGTTTTCACTTTTCCTTTGTATTTTACTTTCTATGCGGCAATAAGTTGGAGGTTCAACCCTCCTCCCATATATGCTGTCGAACAATCCAATGATGGCATTAGCATTATTGTGTTTTGTGGTTGATTATATAGCTAATATTTTCAAATCAGCAGCTTTCTTATGTATTGACTTTTGTTGTTCATAACTGCACAGATAGTTGATGGGCGGCTGATTTTCGTTGAAGTTGCAAAGACAAGGAGAGATGAAGATGCTACCTCTTGATAATAAGGCTCACTTTGGTGTTCCATGTAGGGATCGAAAGGAAGATTCGGTGTCAAATGGTTAACAAAAGAATGTGTCTTAATTGAATAGTTCAGATTTCAAGCCGCAGGTTCCCCCAAAACCACAAATCATTTGTAGTCGTAGGTGGTAAACTGAGTTGAGGCGAGGTACCTTTTTAACTCTTGCATGATCCTGTCTTGTTTTAAGGGAGATCGGATTCTGGAAGATTATATGGGCATTAGGTTGTAAACACTAGAAAAAGCTGGGCAAAAATTTATTGATTGGAGGTAGGAAAGAAGTTCCTCTGTGCCATGACATTTTATCGTTCCTCTATTATAGAAGTTTTGAGATGTCCCCAAAACATTGTCTACTTTTTTGATACAGTTATAAATGACTTCCTCATTTACTTCTAACATCCTTTGAATAGTTAGGACCACAATGAAATAAAGGTGATATTTTACTTTTGATTTCCCACCGTTTTGGTGACATGGAATGGGTAATTGACCATTGATATCACCGGTTATGATCTGACTATTAAAATTGTGTCACGTGTCCAATTTTTCATTCGCTAACAGATATTTACTCATCCCAAAATTAAAATACATGTTTTCCACAAAACGATTAAGGGGAAAAAGATTGGCTTGGCTCTACTTGCTGCCTCTTTTTCCTTTTCTTTTATTTTTCTAATTTTTGTTTTTAAAGCTTTACTTCGTACTTGATTAAAGAGAAAGCCAACGATAAAAAGAGAAACAGTAATAGTGGCTAAAACACAAACCTCAGTTAATTTCACGGGGAATAAAGCAAAATTCAGAACTTGACCGAGATCCACCAACTCCAGTCAATTTGCCTCCACCTCACCATCCCTCTGCTGAAATAAGCAACAACTTTTCCTTCATTGCTCTCACCTTGACCACAGAAACAAATGATAAAAATCCTCAACCCAAAATTTTCTTTTTCTAGGAACACGAGAATCCATGCATTCTCAGTGGTCTCTTCCTTTTGAACTTGTCCAAGCCCCCCCCAACACAATTCTGGAAGGAAAAATATACTTGCAAGTATAATTGTGCACTAATCTGTGTATTAATGTGATGTGATTAGTCAAAAAGTAGATTTTATTGAAACCAGTGTTAATTTAAATTTTAAGTATGAATAAATCAGTATTAGTACACAGATCAGTGCGCAACTGTGCTTGTATGTAGCAAAACTTATTCTAGAAAGGGAGAGAATTTATCCAAAAAGAAACGAATGAAGGAATCGAGCATGTGGATAAAGGATTACTTTACAAAAGGAAAAACACGTTCTTTGCTTCAACTTGCAGCCTAGATAACATACGAATATCACTTCGAAGAATGAGAAATATTGTTCTTTCATTCTAGATTTTTTCATCTTCAATCACACAATTAATGTGGTAGATTTGAAATGGTCTCATATGTCAGACATTTAATAGATAGTCATTTAAAATGCATAATTAGAAATGATAAAATTTAAGATTAAGAGTATTACTTCTGCCTAAAAAATAAATAACATAAAGAAATGAGTTTTTCTATTTGAAAGTCAGTGTACAAAGCACACCCTCCATTTTAATGGCATAGCAATACTTGATTCGTAAGAAATTTTAATCTTAAATTTTTCTAGTAAATCAAGTCTTACTATGTCAATGAAACGAATGTTATGCTTTGCACACCGACTTTCAAATAGAATTTCTCCTTTGAAACCCTGTCGTTTTTCTTTGGCAAGAGAATAGGGTTGATGTTAGGAAAGACACCGCCATGAGCAATGGTAACACCAGCAAGCATTATTGAACCGTCATGGATCGAGAAAAATATAAAAATAAATTTTTAACTGTCATCTTAGATTTTATTAATATCGGTCATACTACTTGATTTAATGCATTTTATTAAAACTTCATATTTACTTTACAATAATTTAACTTACTACAAATCACATTAATTTGTAAATTATTTTTATAGAATCTCTTTATAAATAAATAAAATTGTTCTCATCTCCCTCCCTTCCAATTATCAAAACTTAAATTGATAATTCACTGTAAAATAACGCAATCAGGCATCGACTCATCAACTTATAACTTACACCTAGCTACTTGGGGTTTTCTTATTTATTATTTAGACAACTTATAATATTTTTATTTGTATTTATAAAAAACAAAATAAAATCTTTTGTATTTGCCTTACTTAGCTTGTACACAGAAAAATAGTTTCAAGAACTCAATTTAGAAATGGAGGGAAGATCCCATATAATTCATCATCCGAATCTCAAGAATGGATTTCAAAAGAATATAAACACAAACAACTGGAACTAAATAGATAAGCACATCCATTAACCACCAACTATATTAAGACAATAAAATTCATATACATTGAAAATTTTGAGAAGGCCAATAATCTCCATAATTGAGCAAATGCCATTTAAAATAAATCACATCTGCAAATATGACTAAATGTCACAAAATATAAAATGAGAAGTGGGATTCCTCCATACAAAGACACAAATTACATCCAGTCACTAATTCAAGAACTCAAAGCTGCCCGCTTAGGAATCCATTCAATTTTTTCCCCACAACATGTATACCGAAAGAGAAAGATACAAATAAATGATCATAACACAAATTTCGCTTAATTTAAGAAGGAATACATGTTGAATTTGGCTTGATTTCCTGTTGAAAATATCATTCCAGAGGCTTGGCTTCACTGTTGCTCGACCCTGCTCGATCTTGGCTCGACAGTCTGCTCGAGTGAGCAACCAACCTATGAGTTCCCTCGACACTCGCTTAACAACCAGCTCGAGCAAATGCCTGGTCTAAACATTTGCTTGACACTTCACTCGAGCAAGTTCTCGTGCCATGAACTATAAATACATGATGTATTTTTCTACTCATTAGCAGCCAAACATTGTAGAGTGAGAGAGAATCATTTTGTGAAGAATCCTCAAAGTTCATTGGATGTATTGAAGTTTTGGAATAGAGGATTTTGTGATTGATCTCTTGTACTCCACCTTTGTTCATAGTGAATTCCTTGAGACCTACCCGGGCAATGGACATAGGCCTACATTGAGCCGAACCACTTATATCTTGGTATTCTGTGTGTAATTGTTGTTATTTCCTTTTTTGTTTTGCTTCCGCTGTTATACTTCAAATTAGCCTTTGATAACCGGTTTATCCAAACAATACATCAATTAACTACATCTAGACCCACTTGCTCCTAGCACCACTCTAATTTGCCTGCACCTCCACTCTCCCTGCTCAAATAAGCAAAAAGTGAATCTACAATAAATATGGTAGAAATTGAAAATGCTTAACCTCAGAAAAGCATGCAGTACTGTAATCTTAGAGCCCCAAAGAAACTTTGAGCTTCGCTCAAACCCTCACCTAAAAATGAATTTGGATTTGTTCGACTTCTGAGGGGAAAAAACTACTATAATAAATCATTCTGCAACTTCCAAATCATTCCTGCTTGATGTCCGAACCCTTTCTTACGTTTTGATAAAAAGTTTTTTTGCCCTTTCCTTTCTTTCTACTAATTTTGTTTAATTCATCCCTTGAGTTGAAACTCTTTCAAAAATTGTTTCCGATGCAATCTTTAGGGATTATTAGAAAAGGTACGGGAAACAGGGGGAACAGGGAACTTGACCCAACTATACAATCCTCAAGAAATGAAAGAAAATCATCCTTTTTTCCTGAAAGTATACTGCCTTTTGGAAACAGCTTGGTCAAGACTTTGTGTAACATGCTGAGGACTCAACAGCATACAACACTGAAAAATCTATCAACACAACCTTTAATAGCATCCGGTTTATCATTTCCTGTTGAAACAGATTAAGCCTTAGAGATGCAACCATGAGATGGTGGGATGCTAACTGCTTACCTGCATATAGATACACGCATAAGGTAAACGTAAAGACACTCCTGATAATACGCTCCTATCTCCTTTCCAGCCACCAGAGACAGCAAAAATGACGACAACAATCATAAGATTCTCTTACATCAAACATTATCACCAGCGTGAACACATAATGCATGGCGGGTGCGGAAATGTGTGAAGAACATGATACGTCATTAACTGCCAAGGTCTCATCCTAATAACATTAAAAAAATGGCCACAGAAGTGTGGCCACCATTTGGAGCTAGGCCAAAAAAAAAATCATACTTCAATTAAAATGAAATACAACATTGAGAAGGTGAATCACATTTTCTGACAGGTGTGACTCCTAGATGAGATGTTGAGAAGTGAAACTTCAAATACATGAGACAGCGAGAAGTGGCAAAACAAATAATGAGAGCTGATTGCTATTTCGAAAGAAACAGTAACCTTTGACTCAATTTTTCCAATTCAAAGGCATAAAAGATGACCTATTCTTCAGGTACCATTGTTTACAGCTTCATCAAGTGAATGCCCGTGGCAAGAAATATTGGAGGAACTGATTAAGTAGAGTGCCCAAGCACACACAACTTAGTCCTATCACCAAATTCCTGTATGGAAGAAAGTGAACTTTTTTATTTATAGGTGGAAGTTGTTGCGCTTCAAACTTGTCCAACAATCACACAAGACGATATTTAAGTAGTTCAGCAATTTGCCTACGTCCACTGGAGCTAAAATTCAATATGTTTGTATGAGATTACAAACACTCAATGTTTTCTCACGTCCACTCTCTTTGTTTTTGCCCTCTGTTCTGGGTTTCCCCAGAACCTATATTTTGCCCACAGCCCTCTGCCTTGATCACTCACCTCAATGAGGATAGTTTGCACCATTGCAAAATATCTCCTTTTATAGGAGAAGCTTACCTAACGTAGCCACCATTGTTGACAAACATGAGGAAATTTCCAGCAGCTATCATTGATTGTTAAGGGGCTGCTGCAGCCATCTAGGACTAGTGGGAAGTTTCTCTTGATGAGTGGGAGGCTGCATGTTCACATACAATTCACACTTGGGGGGTTTCCAACAATCACTCCTTCCACCCAAGTGTGCCAAACTAGGATGCTACAAACTGTTACATCCTTCAAATGATTTCACCCCTTTATTGGAATGCTTGTTAGCCATGAGAGATTTCCACTATCAAATGCATCTGCAGGTGCGTCTTCAAATGGATGTCCAGATGCCTCTCCAAATGCATCTTCAAATGCATTAGCATTGTCTAAATCCACAGAACTTGCAAGGGATTTCTTCAAAGGAGATTTACAAGTGCTTTACTGCACAATCTCAACTCCCTAGGGTTCTTCTTTCGCTCAAGTCCATGAATCCACACTCATGTACACCTTGAGCAAATTGAGCTTCACTCGAGCCACAGCCGAGTGAACAATCTACCTAGTGCCTTTACAGATTTCAAATCAAGCTCCATAATCCTACAATCACCAATCTCCAACTTGGAGACAAGTTCTCAACATGCCAACCTCTATCCCCAGCATGATCCCTTATCATCTCTGCAATTTTACAACTCATGTTTTCAAGTAAGAAGACTAACTAAAGTGATGCATAACTTTAGTTCATCACATACAGTGCCCTTAATCAACACATCTCCCACTGCACTGGGAATCAATGGTCTCATGCGGACCTTGAC
This sequence comes from Carya cathayensis, assembly GCA_011037825.1. Taxonomy (NCBI): domain Eukaryota; kingdom Viridiplantae; phylum Streptophyta; class Magnoliopsida; order Fagales; family Juglandaceae; genus Carya; species Carya cathayensis. The sequence continues at coordinate 55,051 of QGSO01000994.1, forward strand.
ACATATCAGAGAACCTGTTGCTGAGGTCTCCATCTCTAACCTAGGCAACCGACTCCTCATCCTACTGCTAACATATCCTATCTTCAGTTGATGTACCCATCTTGTGTGCAATCTCTGCTAACTTCGACTTGCATAATCTTCATTCTTGCAAGATTTTTCTTTATACCATAGTTCACTACCTTCATTCAGCAAAATATAGTGAAAGGTAGTAACCACCATAAAGGTCTGATCGTCTTGGTAGTCATGCAATCATCAACTTTAGGTGTAGACATCCCTAGGACATCTAACGTTATGTTTCCATCTCTCACACATTTGCTTGATGTCATGGTCTAGGGAGATTTCTTCAGGTTTAGATGAGAAAAAGTAAAACTAACTTCCTTTTACTTCCTCATCTAATTCACACCACCATTACCACGAGCCAAGACCAATAAATCATTCGTGACCTTCCACGCCTTTTTGAAAAAACACTATTGAATGATTGCTGTCTTCAAGCTGTCTTTAACAACATTGTGCACTGCAAGAAATACGACGTCATGTATTTCTTCAGTCACCATATTCACAACATCATTCTCATTTTTTTCCTATTTTAGCAGTTTCTTGTGGCATGTCTTGCCACAATTCCTAGCGAGTCATATGTTGTCTAGATCTTGACTTGTCTCTGCCCTTATTCTTGGACTTTGACTAATCCAAACTTCTGTCTTGATTATCAACATTCAAGACCAACAAACTCAAGATCTTGCCAAAATCTCTTTGTGCACCTCCTCATCTAAGATAAGATCTCTTACACTATGAAATTTCAACTTCGACTTCTTTGCAGAATTACCCATAGCTATTCTCATGACCTCCAAACTTTTTGACCACAATGCCAAATACAATTGGGCAACAAAAGTGCCTATTGTTGGAAACCCCCCAAGTGTGAATTGCATGTGAACATGCAGCCTCTCACTCATCAAGAGAAGCTTCCCACTAGTCCTAGATGGCTGCAGCAGCCCCTCAACAGTCAAGGATAGCTGCTGAAAATTTCCCCACGTTTGTTAACAATAGTGGCTACATTAGGTAGGCCTCTCCTTTAAAATGAGATATTTTGCAATGATGTAAACTATCCTCACTGAGGTGAGCAATCAAAGTAGAGGGCTATAGGTGAAATATAGGTTCTGGAAAAATCCAGAACAGGGGACCTTTTGAGAGATAGAGAGTCTGTTTATGAGTGTTTGTAATTTTGTACAAACACATTGAAAATACTGAGTTTCCGCTCCAATGAACGTAGACAAGTTGCCGAACCACTTAAATATTATCTCTATATCTTCTCGTGTGATTCTTGGACAGGTTTGAGGCGCAACAGAAGTGAACTAAATAAACTGAAGAATATAACCAAGTGGTACCTGAAATTTATGCTTTTATCCCCGGTGTGCGTAGTGCACTCGAATATTTCTGCCTTCTAATGACTGAAGAGAATCATAAAACACAGCTTTCGCCAATTACATTATTTTCAACTTAGAACTAAGCACTCAGCGGGGCTAATTGTAAGCCAACAAAATGAATTATATCGTGATTTGTGTTTGGGGGGGGGGGGGGGGGGGGGGGGGGGGGGGGGGGGAATGATTTACCTGACCATCCATTTCATTTAGAGCTGTGGTGGCTGCAGTTTCAGAAGTGAACCGCACAAACCCATACCCTTTTGATCTCCCACTCACGTGATCACATATAACTTTAGCTGCTACATATGACAGCTAAATTTCCTTCAGAAAGGCTGAGTTCATTTAGACCTAAAAAGATAATACCTTTATGATCCAACTATATTACCTTCAATTATCTCACCATGTTGTCCAAAAGCATCCTTTAGAACGGCTTCATTGGTGTCATAGGAAAGCCCTACAAGTACGAATAAACATTATGCTAACAAAACCGGCCACAATAAGTAACGATAATTCTCAGGAGACTAGAGAATAAAAGGCTCCACAAATCTGAAGCACACAATATGTTTTGAAGGTGCATTTCCTGGAAAGTGCCTACTGTTAATAATACATAAAGAATATTGCTCAGGAATATTAAAAGATTAGCGTGCTGATTAAAAATTTAAGATCAGCTTATAACACCAGCATCAGCTTTAAAACCTACTATTACAGATTCCATCTTCATTGTAGACTGAATGACCCAATTGGGCGTCACTTGCATCAGATTAACACTAAAATCAACATTTAGACCATGGAGTGAGGAATTTTGAAAACTTAATCGGTACATACAGCACGAACAAAGATACCTCTTACTTATCAAAAAATAATACAGCACGAACAAATAATTAATGAGGAAAGTTGCTTAATTAGCTATACAGAATAAGCATACTTGCTTCTGGAAGCAAAAATTGATTCCAACAAGCTAGCCAAAGAGAGAAGGAAGAAAAGAAATCCGCTAGAATTCAATTTGGGAGCTAATAATTAAAAACGAACTCCACCTATAACATTTTTGCAACTAGAAATAAGATTTTGATACTGAATTTTCTTTTCTAAAAGAATAAGTCGAGTACAAATCAATACTTCAACATGATTGCAGACTAATTGTAAAATAAAAAGAGAAAAAAAAATACAAAATGCCAAAAAAAGATTTTGAAGGTAAAAACTGCCCATCCGAAAATAAGATTACGACTGAGAAGGGCAGAAAGCCTGTGTTTGGTTACCGAGAAAACCAGGCAACAACCAAAAAAAAAAGCTAGATAAACTGCCTGAACTCAAGCACTTGCGTGAGAAGATAAAGGTAGGAAACGCAAATGAAAAGGAAATCGAAGGTTGAAATGAAAGTAAGGGAAAAGGACCTCCAACGAAGAGATTGATGGAAGAGTGGCGAGGGGCACACAACCATCTGGCTGAGGGAAACGTACGGGAAAAACGAACGCGACCTCTCGCGAATTGCATTTCTTCTTGCCGTGCGCCGGCTTTGGCGTATGACAGCGTCTTTTAGCGACCAGACAAAAGAAGGGTGAATAGGTTTGCTACTCATAATCCCCATTTTCTCATATTTAATTATATTTGTTAATCTTCGTTCCATATTCTCTCATATTTAATTGTATTTGCTAATGTATCTCCTTTTAAATAATTAAAAATTTTATTTACAACTATTTTTTTTTGTACCTTTTGTATATTTTAATAATATAATTTACTTCGTCATTTTTTAATAAAAAATAACTACTTTAATCAATCACATCAATAAAATTTATAAAAAATATATAAAAATAACAGTATGTAACATAACACTATAATGAAAAATGATGTTTTATCATGTAGTACTAACTATATGTAACATAATAATTTACTTGTAAGATATGCTATACATAGCTACTATTTGCTCACACGCCCACTGTTGATGTGTTTTTTATTTTTAATGTCAGATCATCACCAAACTCATCTCTCTCATCTATATCTATCCTAAAGCTCACTCCCATCAAACCCCCTCTCTCTCCTCAAGTTCTCTCTCTCTCCCTCAACCAAAACCCATTTCATTCTATCTATTCATTTCTCCATTTCTTGCTCCAAAACCCATTTCTTTCTACTCCATTTCTTGACTATTCCATTTTTTTCTATCTATTTGTTTCTCCATTTCAGCCAAAAACCATTTCTTATTCCAAACCCACCTCTTATACCCATTTCGTTTTACTCCTACCTACACTAAAAGATTCCCATTCCTCTATTAGTCTTGGGCAAAAGAGTTCTTGATGTGTTTTCATTCATTTGGAGCAAGTTTTGAAAAGCCAATTTTTTTTTTCAGTGATTGAATCTAACTGCCACGTAAGGTATAGGATGTAATATGAATTAAATGACTCATGAAGAGAATAATTCTAATTGTTAAGATGGATGAAAAATGAATATGGTACAATCTAATCATTAAACCTTAACAGAGAGCACACAGGCCAATTTTGAAAGCTTGAACTGCAAAATGCAAAACTTCTCATAGTTTGGAAGGTTCAAATATATTTATGAATTATCGTGTTGTTTGGGAACGCATTTCATTATACAAAGAAAATAGGCAAAATAGTGTTTGAAATAAGAGTATTGATTTTACTCCTCATCATTAATGCTTGCCACAAATATTTGTAGCTAGTAACTAAGTTTAAATACAAAATTTTCATCTCATTATCACAAATTTTTCAAACTTTTATATAAAATATAATAAACAATTTAATTTTTTGAAATTACAATTTAACTTTTTTATATTTCAAAACAATAATAATATTAAAATATAATATTTTAAACTTTCATTTAAAATAAAAAATTATCATCCCACTCGTCAAACTTAACCTAAACCTAAAAGATGTGAGCCTTTCACAGCATGGTCTCACATAGCCGATTCATCCTACGATGACTCGGACAACAACCAATTAAATTTATCATCTGGATTAAGGGTGTTCATCTGGGTTTTGGACCGGGAATCCGGGTGTACTCGGCCCGGAACCCGCGATTTAAAACTGGGCCGATTTCCGGCCCGGAAGCATCCGGATCAGGACCCGGGCAGAAACCCAGATTCATCCGGGTTTCAAGATACAACCCGGATTAACAAAAAAAAAAAAACTATATCTTGTTCTATTTCTGTCCAATATCACATCGCAACTAGCTCTACTTGAATCTTCTAGACACTCAAATCTTTCAATCCACAGCTTTACTCACCCAAGAGTAATATTTCCAACCCAACATAACAATCACACCCAAGAGCTAAAGGAGTATTACTAGATTAGATTAGAGGAAGAACCACTGGGAAAGAAGGGGGAAAGCACGAGGTGGTGAAAGAGTAGTCTAAGAAACGAAGCGTGGCGGTCGTCAATGGGTGGTGGCTGCATCAGTGGGATAGTACCTGTAAAACTATTACTATGTAGAGCCAAAATATTGAAGGTTTGACAACAATCCGATCCATGATGGGAATCACCGCAGAAGCCATTGAATCCAAAATCTATCAATCGGTGAAGATGAGCCAATTCTTTGGATAATGAGCTATTAAAACTGCTATTTCTCTCTCTTTAATGGTATGCATAGAAATCAAGGTTGGAAAAGTGAGGCTTTAATGAGGCTGTCTCTCTCTCTCATTTCTGGAGGTTGGAAAAGTGTGCTTTATCTACAAAGAGAGAAGGAGATCAGTGCTACTTCCTTAGAAAAGTGAGGCTTTGCCGCTTTAATGAGACTCTCTCTCTTGTTTCTCTTTCATTTCATGTACAATTTCTTATTTCCACTTTTCTATTTTATTTTTCCTTCTAATTTATTTTAAAAGTTATGTTCTGATTGACATTAGAAACCAGACGACGAAAACATTAAAAACCGAACGAAGGCTGGATTTTAAAAAGGACCCAGGTACCAAATTTAAAATCCGGTACTCGAGTTTTAAACCCGTATTTGAATCGAGTAAATTCAGATTTTGCAATCCAAATTTCGGCCTGGATTTGATTCAATCTGAAACTCAAAACTGGAATCCGGTTTTCCAAATTTTGAAACCCAGAACCGGAATCTGGTTTTCCAAATTTTGAACTGGACCAGATTTAAATCCGGCCCAATGAACAGTGCTAATCTAGATGATTTCAAAAGTGTAACACAAGTGAACGACACGCAGTCGTCATCCGACAGAGTGAACGACTGGTCAATATCTAAAAGTCCAAGTATGGATGCCAAATGCAATGGAGAGTGAAAGGGACAGAATTTATGCTAAAAAGGGACATGAGAAGGAGCTAAGCATGTGGAAGCAAAGATTGCTTTAAAAGGAAAAGATTGTTCTTCTCTTAAACTTGTAGCCCAATTAGTATATGGCATCAAAATTTTGTTGTAACTATAATTATGCATTAATATATATATAAATCTAATGTAAATGGTTAAAAAGAAAATTTTATTAAAAATAATACTAATTCAAAATTTAAATTTAAAATAATTAATATTGATACAAATTAATACATTACTTTACTCGTACAGAATAAAACTCATAATTGACACAGGAAATCACATCTCCGTTACCCTTAAAGCATCCAAATCGTCAAACAAACGTTCGAGAAGAAAAGCAATGAGCGACTAAATGTCAGCAATGGAAACAAGTAGTTTCATCGATCCATTAATTCGAAGAGGAAAGACTAGCAGAGACATCGAAAATGCTTTCGAAATCAGTTTTCACCTGCACAAGAACAGAGAACAAGATTGGATCCAACCCATGTTACATACAAATGAAGAAAGAAGCGTCTATTTTGACTAGAGTAAAGCTAAGCCTTCTTTGGGGACTTGGTGGCCTTGGATGGAGACTTGGGCTCTTTGGGAGCCTTGTCGTTCTTCTTAGGCAAGAGAACAGGATTGATGTTGGGGAGGACACCGCCATGAGCAATCGTAACACCCGCAAGCAATTTTCCAAGCTCCTCGTCATTCCTAACGGCCAGTAGAACATGCCTTGGAATTATCCTATTCTTCTTGTTATCACGAGCTGCATTTCCAGCCAACTCCAAGACCTTTAAACACGTTAAACTCAAATCATTTCAAAATCCAGACAGGAAAAAGAGAAATTTTCAAGCAACCCATAGTAAATTAGTATCAAATGAGAAAAGAAAGTAAACGCAAACACTTGTCTCTCTACATCTTGTAGACCTCGGAAATACAAAGAAACGCATCAAAACAGCGTAATTTTTAAGTTTTTAGTTCCTCAGAAAAATTACGAAATGAAGTAATGAGTTGAACTGGGAAATACATCCACTGAAAAAAACAGAATAGCAACTTCCAAACTGAACACAGCCCACGAAACAAACAACATTTGATAAAGAACCACGAAAGATTTAAGAGATAAGAAAGGGCACTAGGTAAAATCCAAAAGAAAACATAACTTTAGTCACACGACGAGAGAAAGAGGGAGAGATTATCGTACCTCGGCAGCTAGGTATTCGAGCACGGCAGCCATGTAAACAGGAGCACCTGTCCCAACACGCTGCGAGTACCTTCCTTTCTTCAAGTATCGGCCTATCCTCCCGACCGGGAACTGCAAACCGGCTTTGACGGAACGGGAAACCGGCTTCTTTTTGGGGCCACCACCGCCTCTTCGTCCTCCCGCACCCTTCTTCTCCATCGGACGCTACAAACACAGACGCCGGACGGCCGACCGAGCACCTCGACTGCGACAAGATCAGATTTGAACGAACGAATTTCTTGCCTTAGGGCAGATTGACAGAAATGGGGACAAGGTGGAGTAAGATGAGGGGGTGTGCACGGTTTTTTTTATACATAATAGACGTGCGAAGTGCGAAGCATGTGCGACTGGGCGTTGAGTGGATTGGAAAGTGTGAGTGTCCTGACCGTGGGATTCCGTCCTTATCGACGGCTATGGGGTTGGGGGAGTGCGTGTAGTGGAGTTTTGTTCGTTCCATCCGTGTGTTTTGAAATAGACCAATGGGGAGCGAGTTCCATTTTTTAAAACTGAGATTTCTTCCGTAAACATTTTCAGTTTCCCGCTTCAATTTTCACCAAAAGTATTTATTTTCATCTAATATAATCATTACGATTTTTTCAAATTGTCATATAAAATATAATAAATAATATAAATTTTTCAAATTTTGATATAAAATTAATATTAAAAAATTATATTATAATAATATTTTATTCATTATTATTCAAAACATCACATCTCATCTACTATGTAACCAAATGGGACCTTAATATTTTTATTTTTTTTCTATTTCCAAAGTCTTCAAAAGAATAATGAATGGAATTTAGTGATTTTAGAAAATTATTTTTTATGGCCATTAAAGTTGTTTCTCTAAATGAAATAATTTGTAATTGAAAGTTTTTTCCTTTTACTTCACAAATTATCTTGTGAAAACGAAATGAAAAATGGGTTTCTAACCAGCCACCATTATTTTGGGTTGGTTTAGATTCAGAGATGATATAAGATGGTTAAGTCTCGTTTGGATTTAGAGAGCATATCATCCCGTATTAGGCCTGTGCAGAAAAGGCTTGGCCCGATTAAACCGACAGATCTAATATGGCCCAAACTGACTAAAGTCAGGTTCAACGGGTCAAACCCTTTACGAGTTTATTATACATCGAAACCGATCAACCCGTCGAAACCGTCCCCATTTCTCCCTCATCCTCAAACCCTAGCATCTCTAGAAACAGCCCATAATCTCCTACTCCGGCCACACCCCTGGACATCAGAAGCTGCTGTTGGAGCATCTGGATGATTTCAGAAAAACTAAACGAGCGAGGAAAGGTTCCAACAGGAAGATTCAGCAATGGAAAGGTTCCCTTAGACAGTCGCCGCCCACAATTTCTTTTATCTCGGTAATTTCGTGCACCTTCAAAGATGTTGATCTCAAAGATTTCAGAATTTTAGAAAAAAAAAAAAACTGCACTGTTTCAGCCCTTCTTCCCGCAAGAGAAAACCCATTATTTCAGCCTCTCTCTCTCTCTCTCTCTCTCTCTCTCTCTCCATATACGCAATATTCCGTCACCTCACCCATCTCCTCTCTCGATTTTCGCTAGATTCAAAAACAACTTCTACTCAATTTGAGCTTCAAGAGTGTACCGAAATGGTGCTGGTGGGTCTTGTAATCTCGCGATGCCATGAAGATGAAGAAATGCGATCTCGAAATCATTTTTAATGGCTTCTATGGTGTCGGACCCTCTCAATCTGAAAGTTTTCATAAGTTCGTAAGAGTGTGTTTGGTTGGTTGATGGAATCGGAGTGGCTGTGAGAAATGAAATCAGAGAGAAATCTGGATGTGTTTGGTTGATTAGAGAGAAATCTAGGTGTGTTCGGTTGGTTGATGGAATCGGAGTGGTTGTGATTAGAGAGAAATCTGGGTGTGTTCGGTTGGTTGATGGAATCGGAGTGGTTGTGATCAGAGAGAAATCTGGTTGAAACCCTTGGGTCTGCGAACGAAGCCGAAGGATCCAAAGCATAGAAGAGCAACGAGTTCGACCCGACCCGAAAATATACGGGCCAGATTGGATCGAATTGATGAGCCATTTCCTACGGGTCGGGTCGGGTCGGGTCCAAATCTAATTCGGCTGGGTCGGTGTGCAGGCCTACCCCGTATGATCTCATCTTATCTTATTATTACAATTTTCTCAAATTTTTACAAAAAATATAATAAAAAATTCAACATTTTTAAATCTCTTTTTTTTTCCTTTTTTTTTTGTAAGTTTTTTAAATCTCTTTTTTTTTTCAAGTTTTTTAAATCTCAATTCAAATTTTTCAAATATCAAAATATAAATAATATTATAAAATAATATTTTAATAATATTTTAATAATATTTTTATTCAACTTTGATCTTTCATCTAAAATCATCTCATCCCATCTAATCCAAACCTGCCTAGATGGAATATTAAAATTAAATAAAATATTATTATAATATTATTTTTTAATATTATTATTATTTTAAAATTTGAAAAAATTAAATTGAGATTTGAAAAAATTGAATTATTTATTATATTTTTTATAAGAATTTTAAAAAGTTGTAATGATAAGATGAAATACTTTCCAAATCCTATCACAAACAAATGTGATCTACACACTCTTCATCGTTTGATCGTTTTAATTTATCTCTTGAATGTATCCACCTTATCATCAGAAGTATTTCAGGTCATATTCAAAGCAGTCTACTTTTGAGTTTTGGGACTGTTCAAACAATCGAGATGAGATGAGTGGTCCCGCCTTAGATGCGTTTGGATTGAGCTAGGGCTGCAACCAGTTTTGTGTTTGAGCTTAAACCGATCCAACCTAGTGACATGGCGATTCAGTCCGATATGACCCAACCCAACCGGAGTTTGGAAGCAGCAAGCATTTACAACTATGTCAATGGCAGATCAGACCCTAACGATTTTAGCTAAGGAGAGGAAATGGAAGATGGCTATGGAATCTTAAGGGCCTACTTGTTTCTCAACGAGAACCCTTCATCCTTCGTTGCCATGCTCCCACATTTCTTGAACGAGATCAACCCGCACGATATCAACTACATCAGAACCGATGACGCCTTCATTGCTTCTCAAATCTCTGTCGTTGGTGGATTCGAACTATCACGATTAGCCCCACTTGGGCAAATCACTAGCCTTCCATCAGCCTTCATCAAAGACTATAGTGTTTCAGGGCTCTAATTAGACGGCGGAGGTGAGATCTCGTCCCTGATCTGCTCCGTGCTTCGACTTTGGTCGTTCCACGTTGAGTTTTCTCTTCGTGCACAACTTATTCGCCTTCTTTCTCCTCGACCGATCTATATCTTCTTCGCTTCTCGTCAGTCTGAGTCGACGCGTCAGCGACAACCTTTTCGGTTGACTCACTGGAAGACTTGGCCTTGTACTCGTTGAGATCGATCGAGCTCCACAATTTTAGCTTCACGATCAAGGGTATCAAAATCGCTGGAGCGCTGGTCGGTTTCAGCGGGTTCGACCCGCAACTTCCTTCAACCTGCTTTTTCGGACAGGTCGGTTTGAGTCTCACGGATGGACTGGGTCATAGCATTTTCTGCACATGCCTAGATTGAGCAATATTTTAATCCATTTTATTTGATATTTATCTTATTATTATAACTTTTTTTAATTTTTATATAAATATAATAAACAATTCAATATTTTAAAATTTGAATTCAATTTTCTTAAATTCTAAAACAATAATAATATTTAAAAAATATTTTAATAATATTTTATTCAACTTTCATCTAAAATCATCTCATTTTATCTTACTATCCAAACAACCTCTTTAGGCTTTATTAAAAATAAAATAAGCTAATAAATTAAGTTAATTTAATATAATATGTTAATTGTAAATTTCTTTTTATTGTAAAATAGATTTAACATAATTATATAAAACTATTTTAAATTGTGAGCTTATTTTTACAATGTTTTATTTATGGCCATAACACTTATCTAGATCAATGCATAATACCCTACAAGTTTATTTACAAATATATATCTTTTAATCAATAATTAAAAAACAAAATATAGTAAGAGATGTGGAGTGCCCGATAGAAAAATGCCCTTACAATAACTACAGTACTTAAAATAAATCATTAATAAAATAAAAATAAAATGACAATAAATCATATGTTCGGGCTCATTTTCATTGACTCAGACATGGAGAAGACCACCAAAGGTAGTTTATGATGTCGTTTAGATAGTAAAAGTATTTTATCTTATTTTATTTCATCCCATAATTATAATTTTCTTAAATTTTCATACAAAATATAATAAACAATTCAATTTTTACATATTTCAAAATAATAATAATATTAAAAAATAATATTCTAACAATATTTTATTTAACTTTTATCTCAACTCATTTTATCTCAAATCACTATCCAAACTGCACTTATATTAATCCAACTAATAGATCCTTTAGCTGTGACTTCAAATCACAACCAATAGAAAGAAGATACAATCGAATGTTTTGATTTACTTCGTAGGAGGCCTTCAATTCCATCACTCCAATGTTCTCGTTTGGATAAAGTATAAACATTGTTAGATAATTAGACCTAGAAAAACAAGATTGCCATAGGCACTGACCAAGCATGACCGCTATGCCAGCGTGTGTGGCTTACAAACCGGCAAGAATGAAGTGGGGTCCACAATATTTTGAAAATTCGAAATCATATAATCCACTAGTGCAATGTGTGTAGGTGTTGGACACACATATTTATCACAATGTGTAAACCCTGAGCGTGGCTTGTACGAGTCTGCGACACGTGAGCCATATGTGCCGATATGACAGTAGTGATGGTTCTTGTTTTTCAAGCTCATGCCAACACATTTGGACACAAGGGTTAAGGGATTTCCTGCATAGCTTTCCAATTTCTTAAACATCTATAAGGCCTCGTTTGTGTTCATTTGTTTTCAAAGTTGAAACACAAACATTTTCTAGTTTTTGTACAGATAGATGATTTGTGAAAACAAATGATAAAAAAATAAGCTTTTATGTCATCTTCAATTTATTCCATCACTGTATCTTGATTAAACCCATACGCTGACCATTGAAGACCAAAAAAGGAAAAACACTAACAACTTCCTATCAATTGATAGACCCACGTGCCTCTCTCCTCTCTCCTCGTCTGTCTACCTCTCTCATTTGCCTTAATTTTTCCGTTACACAAAGTGCCTCCTTCCTTCCCCAACCTCGAACACTGCATTTTTATCAAGCTGCCTCAAACCTATGCTCACTCACATATTCTGCCTTGTGTTGCCCCTGTGTACCATGTGAAAATTAGCCAAAAGCCCAACCGAAATCTCATATGATCCCATTCTTCCCTTTACAAGAACAATCCCTTTGCATGCCTTCAAATAGTTGAGATTCTTGTCCCATCTTGGGCAGTGAGTTTGTAACAGCCCGCTAAAATTATCAGTTTTGGATTATTTCCCGACAGCAATCACATCTCTCTTGTCTTTACCCTCATCTGGAATCACGCGTATAGATTATCTTTTCCGTAAATCACGTAATTTGTTCTTCACCGACAGCTGTAAAATCATGAACAGTTCTATCCTAAGCGTTGTACCTCGATGGCGTTTTTCCGGATCTTATCCATCGAATTTCAAAGTATTAAATAAGCTTGTTTTTAAAGTAGCACAATTATAATAATTTAATGAGTTCTGAAAATATTATAATTGTGGATATTTATTTAGATTAAATATTTTAATTGTTTTAAGATATTAAGAGGTTTAATTTTACGTTGAAAATTCTTATTTAAATTTAAGTGTTTTATGCACTTTGATTAATTAACGGTACTTTATCATTTTTATATAATGATGAAGAAATATTATTTTATAAATTTTAGTTTATAAAATAATATTCTACCTTAATTCATCATAGTGTTTTATTTAAAGTGTTTTATTTAAAATAAGACATTTAAGCGTTTTTAATCAGTGTTTTAACTCACTGTTGGTTTATTTGAGGATCCCGAAATGTAGAATTGAAGCGATATACTCTGGCCCTACCTTTTTTCTCTTCACTTTTTCTCTTTTTCTTTTTATTTTCTTTTTTTCTCTCCCTTTCTCTCTCTTTGGCCGACGGATGCGTGAACTCTCCACCATTGCCGTTCGGGTTTGAGCTCCAGCCGGCGCCACCTCCGGCCGCCGGACCCCACCTCCCACTCCGGCCTCTCCCCCTCCCTCCGGCGAGTCCAACCACGCCGGTGGTGTACTAAACCGGCCTCTCCTTCTCTCTCTCTTACCGTTCTCTTCCTTCTTGTCTCATTACCGTCGCCGCCCCTTTGACCGCCCGTTTCTCCGCCGTCCGGTGGAGGTGTCGTACACCGTCCCCGCCATTCTCTTCCTCTCTCACCAAAGTTCATCCCCTCCAATTTTCAGAGCCATCGGACCAGCCGTTAGTCTCCGAGAGCCGCCGGAAGTTGCTGCCCCTGCCCTGTTTTCTCCCCTGTTGCCGATTTCTTTCTCCGCCCAGAACCGCCGCTCGCCGGCGGCGTGGACTACACCACCCACCCAGATTTCTTCCCCTCTCACCGGTGAACATCCCCTCCAAGTTTCACCTCCATCCGAGCCACCGTTAGCCGCCACTCTCGCCTCCAAACAAATGGGTTTTTAAGGTTTTTCACCATTTTGGACCACCATACACGGCCAAATCAGCCACCAAGCACCACCATTGGACTCACCTCATCAAGGGCTTCCTCCCCATGTCTTTCTTTTTCCCAAACTCTCACTTTTTTCATATGGGTTTCTCAAAACACCCGTTCGGTTGCACCACCGTGCGCCGCCGTACACGGCCACCCGTGGTGTTTCACCACCACCATCTTGTTCCTCTCATCCTCATGAACCTCTCCAAGAAATTTCATGGCCAACGGAGCTTCGTAGAGCTCACACTCTCCCTCACTCTCCAAGGCCAAAAATGGTTTCAAACGGCCGATCCGCCGCCGTTAGCCACCGTCCGACCACCACCTCACCACCACAGCTCCACCACATGTTCCTTTACCTTTCCCTAGCTTTCCATGAAGTTCTATGGCTTTTCGCTACCTCGCGTCTCCTCCGCTCACCGTTCGGAGTTACTTTCACGGCGTGACGCCGCCGTGCTCCGCCACCTTTGACCACCACGAGGCGACCGTGAGTCTTCCAAGACCACGCCTAGCCTTTCTCAAGCCCAAACTACCACTTTATGTGGTGGACAGCCACCGTACCGCCACGTACGTTCCTCCGACGCATGTTCGTGACGAACAACGAGCGACGCACGGGTTATCCCGTCGATGGTATAACCTTCTATCTCTAGTTATTTTTACGTTTAAAATAGTTAGTTGGTTGGTTTGTGAATTGTGTAGTTGTATTTGTGGAGTTCGTTGCGTAGTTGTGAAGGAAGTGTGGTTGTGAAGTGTTGAGTTTGATTGTGTATTTTGTGGACTGTGCTGTGAAGTATAGGCGTGAGATGGATGCCGTAGATGTGATACGGCGGGTTGTGTGAAGAGAATACGCGTGTAGCGTACTCTGTGTAATGCAGCGACGCGCCGCGCGACGTGCGCTGTAATGATGTGTGTCGTAGAAGGAAGGGAGTACGCATGTAGTGTACTCCGTGTTGTATGGCGATGCATCGTGTGATGTGCATCGTGTTGATGAGTGTTGTAGCGAAGGAAGTACGCGTAGTGCGTACTCCGTGTCGCGTAGCGATGCACTGTGAGACGTGTATCGCAGTGATGGGTTTTGTAGTGTGGATGGAAGAGAGTTCACGTGAGTGTACTCTGTATTAAGTCGTGAAACACCGGATGGCGTGTCACGAAGGGTTGGATGGCGTAACAGAGAAGTGTAGAGCATGGTGTAGTGTTGGGAAACTGTATGACAGTGTCCCGAAGCAGTGGTGTTATGGATTATAGTCTGGGGTGACTGGTGTCATCTTGTGGTTGACTATGGCTAAGAGTATATGGATTGAGAAAGGAATTGTTTGTTGGTTATTATTGATAATTTTAATGAACTTGTTTTAGTGCAAAGGCTTTATGAAGTCAAATTATCTCTTCTGGGTATAGTGAAACCTCAAGTTGCCGTGGTGTTGCAAGTGCTCATAATATGACAATTGAGTTCAGAAGTGAAAATCTTAAGGACTTGAGTGTTCCTCTTCCAGCTGTTGTGCAGTTCCTCGTGTTTCGCACTCTATTCTCATAGAACGCGACGATCGAGGTAAGTTAGCCTCTAACTTACTATCAGTTTATTGTGTATGTGTGATGGGTAAGGGAACTACAATTTATGTATGTATGTTATCGTATATGCCATGTCATGATATGTCATTATATGTTCATCTGTTACGTATGATTTAATATCTCATGAATAATTATCTGTTACATAATCTTTTCTGTCATACAATTATGTATGTTATAAGTATGCCATGTTAAGTATGCCATGAAATGTTATGATTAAATCATATGGTGCCATTTACAAGTATACGCCATGTTAGAAAAGTATATGATATTAATTAATATCTCATGCATTAAGAAAGATAAGATATGTTATGTTACGTATAATACGTGGGGCCACAACAACTGTGGAGTACGTATTATATTTTATGTTACTTATAATGCGTGGGGCCACAACAACTGTGGAGTACGTATTATATTTATGTTACTTATAATGCGTGGGGCCACAACAACTGTGGAGTACGTATTATATTTATGTTACTTATAATGCGTGGGGCCACAACAACTGTGGAGTACGTATTATATTTATGTATGTTACTTATAATGCGTGGGGCCACAACAACTGTGGAGTACGTATTATATTTATGTTACTTATAATGCGTGGGGCCACAACAACTGTGGAGTACGTATTATATTTATGTTACTTATAATGCGTGGGGCCACAACAACTGTGGAGTACGTATTATATTTATGTTACTTATAATGCGTGGGGCCACAACAACTGTGGAGTACGTATTATATTTATGTTACTTATAATGCGTGGGGCCACAACAACTGTGGAGTACGTATTATATTTTATGTTACTTATAATGCGTGGGGCCACAACAACTGTGGAGTACGTATTATATTTATGTTACTTATAATGCGTGGGGCCACAACAACTGTGGAGTACGTATTATATTTATGTTACTTATAATGCGTGGGGCCACAACAACTGTGGAGTACGTATTATATTTATGTTACTTATAATGCGTGGGGCCACAACAACTGTGGAGTACGTATTATATTTATGTTACTTATAATGCGTGGGGCCACAACAACTGTGGAGTACGTATTATATTTATGTTACTTATAATGCGTGGGGCCACAACAACTGTGGAGTACGTATTATATTTATGTTACTTATAATGCGTGGGGCCACAACAACTGTGGAGTACGTATTATATTTATGTTATGTTACTTATAATGCGTGGGGCCACAACAACTGTGGAGTACGTATTATATTTATGTTACTTATAATGCGTGGGGCCACAACAACTGTGGAGTACGTATTATATTTTATGTTACATGAAGTATGGGGCCACAACAACTGTGGAGCATACACTACATGAGACACAGCAATTGTGACATGTAGAATACGTGGGGCCACAACAACTGTGGAGTACGTATTATATTTTATGTTATGTGAATTCATGGGGCCACAACAACTGTGGAGCATGAAGTATGGGGCCACAACAACTGTGGAGCATACACTACATGAGACACAGCAATTGTGACATGTAGAATACGTGGGGCCACAACAACTGTGGAGTACGTATTATGTTTTATGTTACTTGAATACGTGGGGCCACAACAACTGTGGAGTACGTATTAATGCACGTTATTAATCAAGACAATTAAATAAGATTCCAAGTTTATGTTAAGTCAAGTTTCAGATCAAGTTCATGTTATGTTATGCTCACGTACATGTTATGTTCATGTTCATGTTATGTTCCAAGTTCATGTTCACATCATGTTATGTTCACGTTTATGATACGTTCAAGCTCACGTTCATGTTATGTTATGTTCATGTCCATGTTATGTTTCACGTTCATGTTATGTTGATTGTTCATGTTATGTTTTAAGCTTAAGTTCATGCCATGTTAAGTCAAGTTCAGTTCACGCTTAAGTTCTGGTTAAGTCATGCTATATGTCAAGTTATACTATGTTTATGTATGACTATAATTATGCATTTATGCTTTTACTGCCATGCATGCATTTTTAACCTGTGTATAAGTTTTATGTTAACTTACTGAGATTTGTAATCAAATCTCACTGTGGTAGTCCCAACTACCATTCCCCCCGAATGGTAGATCTTGTTACAGGACCCGAAGGAGAATTGGAATCTGACCAACTGAATACAGTCGACTAGGCCACGGTGCGATGTTGATGATGGTATAGTATTTAACTTAGGTTAATACTTACACTTTTGGAGTTGTATCTCAAGTATTCTTTTGATCACAACCATTTTAGACTAGTGTGGTGATCACGGCTTTTTAGTATGCCTTTATGTATGAAATATGTTTCAAGTATTTGGGATATTTTTAGTTTGGTGCATAGTATTGCTAAAGAAAAAAATTATCCGCTGCGAATATTGCATAATGCTAGATGCATGTTAGGAATATTGCATCTTATATGTCATGAACGGGGGCAGGTAACCTTGTGTTGCATGTCTCGACGCTTCAAATGTCCGTTCAATCCCAAGCGGAATTTGGGGGCGTCACAGAGTTCGACTTTACCTGCAACTTACTTTGCCCCTACGAATCTTAGCATATGCGTTGCAGTGAGTTTGTCCACATTTTTGGGGTTGTAGGGTCCTTTGGTTCTCTATTATAGAGGAAAATTGGTATAAATTGATGATGCCCAAGCTGATCCTATCGACCATAACCAATTGATTCTCACGGCACACCACGTCCCCAACTCTTGCCATAAAGGCCATAGCACCCTTATCTCAGGCATGGCGGCTCCAAAGATACGGTCCTACTAGGTAATCATCTCATCTCCCATTTTTCATTTGCAAAAATTCACCTGCATTAGGCGTGTTATGGATGCACGCAAACGCTAACGTTATTGCTAGTTAGATTGATGTCTAGCTCTCACCCAATTTGATTTTTGTTGTTTGAGGGCACAAGGGATACAGTTTTTCATGATATAACACGTCGCACTAGAGATTGCCATGCTAGGTGGCTTCTTGTTCTGATATAGTGACATGATTATTTTGCCTTTTGACTTGGATGCTTACACAACTATGGGGAAGTATATAATTTTGAAAGGTCCAGAAATCCATGATATGACTGGATTGAGGCTTAACTTTATGAATGATAGATATAAGCTTTGTGGATCTTCTTTCACAATAAGGCATTTACTAATGTTGATAGATTTATATGTGTACTGATTTTTTGATTTATTTATTATGTTTCTTATGATTTTTGAAACTATCTAACACTATGTCTTAAGTTCAATGGTCTCTTTATTTATGTGGAATATGCACTTTCCTCTTGGGGCTTTTTACATGCTCAAAATATTTGACACCCTATTGAGGCATATGTTTCCATCTCCCCCTCCCCCCCCCCGGGGTTACTTGCGCTAAAAGGCTTGTATGGCTGGTTGGAGTGGAATAATGTTTGGGCTTGATGATCAAGTTTATTGTAACTGATGCTCAGGGTTGGTTATTCATAAAGTTGGGTGAGAGCTAGACATCAATCTAACTAGCAATAACGTTAGCAATAGTTTGGGGGAGAAACCATATGCTTTTTGAAAGTTCTCTGTTTCCGGCTATTTATGATGCAAGTATGTTTGTGGATATATACCACATTCTAGAAACTTTTAACATACTACAAATATCTGTCTCATCTAGAGAAGTATATTTTCCCATCTCCATAGGTTTAAAATGCTATGTCCAATGGGATGACACTTATTGTAGGTCTTGTGACTAATGATCATATTTAGTTAAGACATGTGGTATATGTAGGGGAGGAGCTCAAATTAATTGTACTTAGTTTGATGATTGTTTAGAGGGGTTCAAGTTTGACTAGCTATATTGTACCTCGTCACCTATGTTAGCAAGCTTTTAGTGAGTTGCACTAAACTCATGTGCCTGAGTTGACTTGTAGCGTGTTCTACAATGTAGGTTCATCAAGTTGTCCTTCATCAAGTGTGTTCTGCAACGTATGTTTTCTTGTAGCGCAATAGTTTTTGTGGGTGATGTGTTTATCTTGCAATGTGTGATTTTATAGTATTTGCAACATTTTGTGTGTTTATGACTACTTTGTCCTATTGTTGTGTGGCTGGTGGTACTGCATTGAGTGTGTTAATGAGAAATGAACTTGGTTTGCCTCTTTTTACTTCTTGTGTTGCTTGCATGTGTAGTTATGTGTTGGGTCTATGTTGCTTTGATTTTTCTGTTGCTTTGTTGATGTGTCTCCCTTTTGCAAAATAGAAATATGCACTATATGGTTTTTTCTGCAGTGTGCATTTTCTTTTAAGTAAAGAAGATATTGTTAGATATAGAGTAAAGCAAATGAAGAGCAATGCATCACAATGTTATCATGCACTTTTCTGAAACATTTATATTATTTTTATTTTCTTAGTGTTACTATCTACGCTCCACGCACCTAATTCACACGCGGTAGGTATGGCCCACTACCTTGTTATTGTTAAAAAATTTTAAAATTGTCATATTTTCATATGCATTAATTCATGTTACTTGTTGCAATTCTTCATTAGCCTATGTGTCATTTTCTTCAAACCTGTAAGTAATGTGCATTTTGTACTTTACACACAGCTATCTTCTACATATCCTGCATGTGCGTTTTTAGTTATTTTATATGGATGATCTAAAGAATACACACACTGATTGTGAGTTATAGACAAATGGGATGAAGGATTTCATTAAGATGTTGTATGGGGATGCCCTTATTGGTGCATTGCAAGTAGGGAGATCAAAAGTAGGGGCTACGGTTTGTACACTCAAAGCCTACTGCTGCCGGTATAAGGGTGTTTGATGCAAACAAAGTGAATGGCAAAATACAAAGGTTGAAAAGGAGGCAGCGACAGTTCACCAATCTGATGGGCCAAACTGGTATAAGAAGAGACCTCGACACCAAAACAATGATAGGCTATGATGAACACTGGACAAATTCCATTAAGGTAAGCAATAACACAAATAAATAAATACCCAACTTATGCGAGAAATAACATATTTCTTTCTATTTTATGTCTTCGTAACCAATATCTAAAAAGCTACTTTATATATTTGAACTAGGCAAAATCAGACTGGAAGTGGTTCTGGACCATGGACCGCTGCAGAAGCCTTCTCCTGTCCCTCTTTCATTGAAGCTCAGTCCAAAAACTACTGATCTGCTCACCTGGTCCAAGGTTTGTATGGCCACCTTCTCTGGGTTGCACTCTTACTAGGTAACTACCTCAGCATTTTGTGCTAATCTGGATTTCGTTTGCTCTGAGACCTTACTTCATGTGCTATGAGATTTCATTTTTTATTGTGGGACCTCACTTCACGTGGTTTGGAAATAAGAGCCATTGATGGTCAACATAAATTTAGAAATTGATTCCTTAGTACGAAAGAGGGTTAGTCAAAATACGATTTACATAAATTTGATAATTGGTCACTTCATGTGGTTTGAATTGATTCGAGAATGCCAAATCACCCAAACTAATTGGTCACAGCTGTCAATGGCTCTTCTTTGCAAATGTTTTCTACTAATGTATTCAATTTGAAAGGAAATGAAAATTATTATTGTCCTGTTTTCTTTAGAATCTTGTAATATTTGTTAATGGTCCTGAGTTAGTAAGTTGTTTGGCCTGGGTTTCAATGAAGTGAGAGAGTGGATCTGTACAAACCAGAGCACAAATCAGTGCAAATTATTCTAGTTATTTTCATCAATTTCGTGGCAAGTATGTGAGGAAAAGAAACTCAAAAGAATCAATGAGAAGTCAATGCAAGAATCAAACAATGGAGTGGCAAAGGAGATGGTGGCAAGCTCTATTAACGACGACAACTACTGTGGTGGGCGACGGAACAAGCTGTGGGAGAAAAAACTTCCACAAATAGGGGGGTGACAGAGCTTGGTGGTGTGACGGCGTTGTCCAACTATGGCAGTGATGGAGCTGGTTTGGTGCGGTGCGGCTGTAGTCTGAGTATATCTTGTGGTGGTAGTTTGAAATATTAACATGTTGAAGTCAAAAGTTCTTCTCAGAGATGTTTAATCAGATGAGATAAAGTGTTTTATATAAAATCTCCTATGTGTCTTAGACTCTTATGTTGATTGAGGATTGCTAAACACAAGTTCAACCCAACCATTCTGAAAAGGAACTGTTGAAGTTATAGGATCCAATAACCTAATTTCTTAAGGTAGAGGCTTTTGAATGCATAAATTCAACTTCTCATTGATAGGTTTGCATATTATGAAGTTCTCCACGCTCGTAGACAGGGTAATGAGGCAGTTCACTTACTTGCACATGCTAGGCTAGTGTAAGACATAGTATAGTGGTGATGTCAATGTCCATTATTATTCTTTTTAAAGTATTGTCAGATGCAATTTTATAATATATTTCTTTGAATATGACTTAGGTCCCGTTTGGTTATAAAGATGAGATGAGATGAAATGTTTTAAATAGTAATTAATAAAATATTATTATAATATAATTTTATAATATTAATTTTGTATTGAGATTCGAAAAAGTAAAATTGTTTATTATATTTTGTATGAAGATTTGAAAAAATAGTAATGATGAGTTGAGATGAATTTTTTAGTATTGTGTAACCAATCTGGCCGAATTATGAATGAAATATGTTCTTTTATCAAATAATATATATATATATAATTCTATTCTCAATTTAGGTGTAAAGCGTATTTAGTAAAGTATTAATATAATATAATTTAATTTAAAAGATAAATTTTAAAATTTAAATTTTATAAATAAAATCTTACCATTTAAATAATATATATACGTACTGACTTTATTACCAAACTATATTTTTATTTTCACGATCGATTGTATTTTGATCGATTTTAAACTTTTTCATTAGTTACTTTATGAATTATTTTTATATATGCTAATGCCATATCATCTATCTGGACCGTTCCTTCTCCTCCAATCAATTTCGTCGGAATAAACCAAAGACCGGTTCAAGAATCTCATTACTGCCGTCGATATAAACTTCTCCAGATCAACATCCCACATGTTGCCATGTCAGTGATCTGTGGCTTCTCCCATTCTCCAATCAAAACCGACCTCACATGTTTATAAATACGAAATACCAACTACATTTCATTTCCATCTCAAGGATATTTCTATAGATTCCGAACTGACTCGTACCCTCTCCCCCTCTTGCGTCTCTGTTTGCGTTTGTTTCCCGAGAAGAAAATTCCGATGGCCCCCAAAGCTGAGAAGAAGCCAGCCGAGAAGAAGCCTGCCGAGGAGAAGAAATCCACGGTGGCGGAGAAGGCTCCTGCAGAGAAGAAGCCCAAGGCCGGAAAGAAGCTCCCGAAGGAAGGCGGAGCCGTTGCTGGCGACAAGAAGAAGAAGCGGACCAAGAAGAGCGTGGAGACATACAAGATCTACATCTTCAAGGTGTTGAAGCAGGTCCACCCTGATATTGGGATCTCCAGCAAGGCCATGGGGATCATGAACAGCTTCATCAACGACATCTTTGAGAAGCTCGCTCAGGAGGCTTCACGGCTCGCGAGGTACAACAAGAAGCCTACCATCACCTCCCGGGAAATCCAGACTGCTGTGCGCCTCGTGTTGCCTGGTGAGTTGGCTAAGCACGCCGTTTCCGAGGGGACAAAGGCCGTCACCAAGTTCACCAGCTCTTAAATTGTACGCTTTCAGGCCTAGGGTTTGTGAAGAAATTGGGGAAGAAAATTAGGGTTAGGGTTTGTGTTATTCTCTATATCAGTATCCTTATTTTGTCTTTTGATTTTAAGCAGTAGATGCACGTTTAATGTAAAGTACCTATATGCTTTAAGATGGAATGGAAAATCTTTTGACGTAATTTATATATTTCTTTCAGTAGTTTTACTTTTTATAGTTTATGCCAAGATAAAGTTTTCTTCTTTGGGGCAATTTCAGAGAGAAGTTAGATCCGTTGGCGTTCTATTGGTCTTCACTCTCTGTTTCTTCATGTATGTGTAAAAGATCTTTTGAGAAAGATGATACCGAGAAGGTGCTATCTCATCTGTTTTGAGTTTGAACCCGTCTGTGTCAATAAGCTTTATCCGTATCTGCTTGTTTGGTTGACGCTATCTCAGTAATGTGTTTGTTTCACGCTAAGGAGTTAGGTCTGTCGAGTTATTTAATGTCTTTACTCTTCTCTTGATTTTAGTCGATGTGAAACCTTTTTTTTTTATTTTGGGTTTTGTTAATCTTTCGGCAAACATTGTTTCGATGTTGGCGTTGGGGTTTCTAAGAATGATGAATTGATGATCATTCGAGTATCCCAAAATGGCGTTAAATTGGCTTGCAATTATGTCTTTGACTGTAGTTAGATTAGGTTTTATTCTACTAATGGAATGCAACCGAATTTGGGTTCCAAGGGTGTTCATATTTCTGATTGTTCAATGCGATATTGTTTAATTAATTGATTCTGCATCTCTCATGTTCTTTGCTCCAAAGAACATGATTTGAAGCATGTTTTTTGTAATATTAATGAATGGTTTGTTGGTTTGGTTAAGCCTCCTTTCCAGTATAGGAGGGGTATGGAGGAAAGGAATCTGCAATACTGGGAAGTTAGATACCTTCATTGAACATCGAAGTCAATGGTCCCCCATTGGTGTGAAGAGAAATGGAATAAATAACTCATTCAAGCTAATTGATTTGAGACCCAAAAGGCCAAAACGGTGGAGTCTCTCGAGTGAGGACCTTAAAATCGGGGGAGTTTGCGGTGTTTTGCAATATATAGACATTATATGCTTGATGCTTCTGGCTGTGCGTGTTCAGTTCTAGTGACAAAAGTTGATGCAATTTACGGATGTCGTTTTTTTATAATTTTCAATCCGATATATGGCCTAAAATATGCATGTTTGTGGAGTATATGGTCTGTTTTTCTTGTTGGGACTTCAACTTGGGATCATTTCTATCTTGTGGGTCTGAAAAGAAATCTGGTATCATATCAGAACCGTAATGAAAATTATGAAATCCATTCTCTTTGAAGGAAGCCTAGTAGGATTGATGGATATAGTTGTCTGAATCCTCGATTGTTGCGTGTAGTTTGTCCTTGCCTTTTATGATATGGCTTCTCTACCTTTATTTTTTGGGTGAAGTTTAGCTGTTTAAGCAAGAGTGCACTTTTTGGCTCTCTCTCGAGCATCTTCCCTTGACGTCCTTGAATCGAATTCCAGATCTACCAGATCTACCAAATGGAATCTTGGACCTCACAATGTCTATAGCTCCTTTGTATGGCCTTGATATCACATGGACGAGCACTCCAGTATTCCTTTGGCCCCCGTCTGGATTTAGCGTTGGTTTTGATCTCCAAATTTAAACTATTTCATCTCATTTAATCATTATAATTTTCACAAATTTTCATACAAAATATAATAAAAAATTCAATTTTTTCTAATTCTAAAAGAAAATAAATATTAAAAAATTATATTATAGTTATATTTTATTTAACTTTTAACAAAACATTTCATTTCATTTCATCTGAACTGCATAAGCATTTCATTCCATTTAATTCATTATTACTTTTTAAAATTGCCACATAAAATATAATAAACATTTTAATGTTTTCAAATTTTAAAATAATAATAATATTAAAAAATAATATTTTAATTATATTTTATATAATTTTTAATTTTTATCTCAATTTATTTTATTTCATCTCAACTTGGTTGTTAATGTGGAGTAACACTGTCAGAGGAAAGGAATGGATTTCAATTCTTTACGATGTGAAACAAAAGAAGAAACAAAAAAACCAAACGGATCCTAAACTTCAGATGAGGTACTCGATATAAAACTACAATTTTACGTTTGGTTAACAATGAAATTAGATTGGCAGCAGTTACGATTTTATCACTTTTTTCTTATTTTGGGGGCAGGTTCATGAAGAAATACAATCTACTCCGTTGAATCTTCAGCTTCCCTCTCTCTCTCGCTCTCTTCTGAAATGAGTAACGCTCTTTTCAAATATAAAGATGACCATCAATTCAAGAACTTGGAATTCAAAGAATGTTTATTTATTTGCACGTATATATAGGTATATCCGTTGTCGCAGATACTTGGTTATCATATATCTGCAAGTGCACTACAGCAGGCTGTTTATGAGAAAATGCAGCTCGATCTCAAGCTGTGACTTGCACTTACGGTTGCACTCTTGCTTGTGTTCTTGCTCTGACATCATCTAACCATTCCTTATGACGGGAAAGGGCATTCTGGTTTGCAATTATAAGAGAACAGCTCTTGTAGTACGTGACTGGTCTTAAACTGGCTGAAGAAATCAGCCCTTCTAGTATAGCTCTGTAACGAAAAGTGGTGCAGTTTGTAGAGCTCTGCTTGTGGTAATAGTCTTAATATTCGGGTTCTCAGAAAGGGGAAAAAACCGTTACTTGTAATTGCATTATCCATGCTAATTAAATTGCTGAGAAAAGAAAAAAAGAAGAAAAAAAATAATAAAGCCATGCTATTTTTTTTTTTGAAAAGGCCATGCTATTAATAAGACTTCACAATAAACTTCCCCCTCTAGCGAACTCTTCACGTATATATCATGCAGCCAGGTGGATCAGGTCGACCACAGACCTCATCATATTATAAATCCTCATCAAATATTTTTCTTGTTCTTTGGTCCCTCGTATCGTGTCAATCCCAGCCAGATGGACGAAAGTGAGTTTCTATAATTATTGTCCTATTTCTCCATTAATATATTAAGTTAATAACAAGGGCATTCTTGTTATTCTTTCGCAGTTCTCTCCATAGGAAGTTACTTATATAAACGTGCCTCCATGCTTCTCAATGCTTCTCAAATCTCTCTGTTCTGTCCCAGAAAAACCGCAAAAACCAGATTCATAAAAACTGGCTTAGTTCACGTTCTCCTCCCAACACTGTTTCCACAAGATAAACCACCTAATCCGAAAACCCCATCATCATGTTTCTCGTTTTCTTTCACACTCTCTTTCACCAAGTCACGTCGCGGTGGCCGCTGCTGCTATGCGCGGCAACGTGGACGGTTCTCTTGACGTTAACCGTGGCCGTGGCATCGTTCGCGCCGGAGATCGCTTTTGTGTTGGCCATATCTCCGTCTTCCTCGTTCTCAAAATCGTGTCATGCGGACGGGTTCGTGAGGATTCCTTTGGATAATCCGATGGAGGTGATGTGCTTTCCGGCTCACTTTGTTAGGAGGTCCAATTTGGATTTTTTCCTTCCGACAGTGTTTGCAGCTCTTGTTGTGGCTTGTTCGGCCTGCATGGTTCGGTCTTTGGGTTTGTGGGAGAGTTAGAGAGGTTGATGAAAATGGTGCGAAAGAGACTTACATAGAGACGGATGTCCTTAATGTTCATGATTCATTATCAATATGCCATTTCTGAGGAATAAAAAAAAGACATGGAGCATCATGTTATTTTTATTTCTATATATTCGAGCTCTGCTTGTTTAGAAAATTTTGCAGTTATATGGTTTTGTGGGAGTTGAAAATGGCGAGTGTTTTTCTGGGATCAGGCCGTAACAATTGTCTGGTTTGAGGGCAAGGGATCCGGCAAATGTCATGTTGCTGTGCGGATGTGACATAGCCAGATGTAGAGATCTTTGTTCATCTTGTCTTGTGCCAGGACACATGGACCCTAACATTACTCGCACATAAACAGAACAAAAACTTGTGAAAGAGTGGAGTATGTCAAATTTTTGTTATCTCTTCCCTAAATTCTAGCCAAGTTTGTCTGATCAGAACATCGTGGTTTTGGAGCAATTGGGAAAGGGAGGAACAAGGGTGTGCCTTGAAATTAAAGCCACTCTAAACATAGAGGTCGAGTTTTGGCAATTGGTAAACTATTTTTAAAATGGAAAATGATTTGTGTTAAATCTAGTAGGTATGATCTAATTCAAGTTTCATAGAGATCGCTTTATGATTTGTGTTATACACTTATTTAGCTGCATGTGTATTTCGAAAGAAATGAGAAAAAAAAAACGAAAATAATAATAAAAATCCTGTAATTGATATTCTTTTGAAACTTACTTTAATTGAGATTAATATGAAAATGATGAGCCTTTTTTTGGTTTAGAAAAAGCAATTTTACTGAGGATTGTTGCCAATAGATCGATGCTCATGTCAATCTCACATTCTGTTGTGGTTTTTCATGCGACATCGTTGAAATTTTTGGCTTTAATTTTTAAGATTTGTCTCATGTGTGGAACATGAGTCCAAAACCTTCGATTTGTGTCCTTTTTCAATTTCCTTTGCATGGTATCGAGTGTAAGATACATCCTTTCTTAGGATGTATCGATCCTACCCTTGTTATATTCCCCATTTACTTTAATGTATCGATGATTACAAAAAGAAAAATAAAATAAATCATAAATGCACACTACAATTCCAAGTCATTAAAATTGAAGTAGTAAATGTTAGTCAATAATAACACTTCTCTTGTTTGCTGCCAGCGGCCAGACTGCCACATCGGTTGTGCATAAAAAAAAAAAAAAAATTAAAAAGACGGAATGGCGTCGCCCGGACTCGAACCGGAGACCTTCAGTGTGTTAGACTGACGTGATAACCAACTACACCACGACACCGTTTTGTTTGAGTTTGCTTGAATATTAATTTTCTTTAAAATTTGACCTAATAATAGTAAAATCAAACCTCTTGAACTCGTGTCGATTCATAGCTCCTCCTCCCCAATCTATCGGCCCCTTCTCTCTTCTCTCTCTAGCTCGTTAGGGTTTCTGCATCTATCTCTACAAAAATGTCGGCCGCTTTGGACATGGCCCTCGACGACATCATCAAGACCAACAAGCAGTCCGGATCCGGCGCCAGGGGCCGTAACCGAGCCTCCGGTACCGGTGGTACCGGACCTGGACCCGCTCGCCGCTTCCCCAACCGCGCCGCCAACCGTACGGCTCCTTATGCACCCCCTAAGGTGATTTAGATTTCCGATCTGTTCTCTGTATTTCTGTTTTCTCATACTTTCGCCTCTCCCTTTCGTTCGTTAGTGCTTTCTCGTAAGTCCTTCACTTTTTCGTAAAATTTAATCATTTTTTTATTTATCCTATTTGTTTCGGCTCGTTCTAAATGTTGTTTCGTCTGGTTGTTGTGAAAATAGGCGCCGGAGACGACATGGCAGCACGATTTGTATATGGAAGAGAATTTGGGGCGGGCCTCTGCTATAGAGACCGGGACCAAGCTGTACATATCCAATCTTGATTACGGTGTTTCGAATGAAGACATTAAGGTACTTTTTCTAATTTATTTTTGGTTGTAAATTTCTCGTGCATGTGCTTTAGTTTTGAATCTTTTTTAGCCTTGCCTGCTCGATTAGTTTAGTCTAGAAAAACGGTAAATTACACTTTTTTCCTCCCTGTAGTATAGGGCTTCATTTTACCAATTTCAAAAGTGTCGCAACGCTTGTATAAAATCCGATCTACTCCATCTGTTATCATTTTTCAAAGAAATTTTTGGTCCAACAACTTGTGTTTTTGTTACTTGAGATTCGCTCCAAGAGACTTTTGTCTATCCTGTGCTTAATAGTTGATAGTATAATCTTACTTATTTTTTTGAAAAAAAGGAAAGACCTAGTTGATAGTATATTCTTAACTGTAGTTTGATGGCGCTGTTCTAATGTTTAATATTTTTCTCATTGGATGGTGATTATTGCCTACAATCATAGGTTTTAGTATAAGTTTGGTTTCTTTGGAAAGCTTTCTTGTAATGCTGTATTTCTTTTGGAAACATAGGGAGAGGATGGGGATGGGTATCAATGCTTTTATATATTTTTGATAAGTAATATAAAATTTTATCGAAACAAGTAAATAGGCATAGCCCAAGTACCTAGGAAGTATACATAAGAGAACACCTAGTTATAAGTTAGGAGCTAGAAAGTGATACAAAAAATTCATGTAATCTAGAAGGATTGGCTGGATTAAAAACACTGGCAGAATGCCCAAAGAAATAAAATATGGAAATAAAAACTTCTAAGCTCATCCAGAGAACGTTCCCTATCTTCAAAGCTTCGATCATTCCTTTCAACCCCAATACACAACATATGACCATGCTTTAATATTTTATACATAAGAGACCATACTTTTTTGTTTAGATTGTTGAAGCCCCATTCTGTTGCGCATTATACATGTTAGAGATCAATACCTTTACTAACATGATTTTGCTTGCAAGGATGTGGACTGGCTACCAAATTTTATTTGTATGATGTCCTAAAAAACTCATGTTTCCTGCATATAAGAGCCATTTTTTGCGATTATTTTAATCTTGGCTTTTCTGAGTTCATGTTTCAATTTTCTGTGTATTGTTTTGCTACCTATGAAATTATTTTGCTGTTGTCTGAATATTAATTCTTTGTGGTACTTGTATGTCTTTGTAGAATCTGGAGATGCATTCTTATAATAAATCCTATATTTTTTCCCTGTATAAATATGAGGTTATCAGAATTACATTCTGTTTTAAATCTTAATCAATTATGCGCAGGAACTGTTTGCCGAAGTTGGTGACCTCAAACGTTATTCAATCCATTATGACAGGAGTGGGAGATCAAAGGTATCTGGTCAAGTCTGGCATAAGTATGTCATTCTGAAAAATTCTTTCTGTCCTGCTGTAGTTTAGAAAAACTCTTTTTCTTAGGGAACAGCCGAAGTAGTCTTCTCCAGACGAGCAGATGCTGTTGCTGCTGTCAAGAGATACAACAATGTGCAGCTTGATGGGAAACCAATGAAGTTAGAGATCGTGGGAACAAACATTGCAACACCTGGTGCACCTCCAGCAACTAATGGTACTTTTGCAATTCCAAATGCGATGCCAAGAGGGTATGCACGATCTGAAACACATTTTTCTACTTTGGTTCTCATATTTTGTTCTCTTGTTTGTTATCCTTTGGATGGTATATCTGGTATCATGATTATCATGTTTGCCATAATTGTGTTTTTTTATCCTTTGTTCCATCTTCCTTAAAAGGAAAAAACAACTATTTGGCACTCTCAGTTAGAGTTCCAGCCATGTTTGTCGTAGCTTAAATTTTCTATTTTGCATAAAGGATTCATTGTTCTCACGGTTAATTGGATTGAAAATAGGACTATCCGCCTGACGGTGCTGTAGAATGATTATGACCATTAACTTTTCAATCGAGTCACTTAATTTTTTATGCATGCATGATTTCGATTCTGTTTTTGGTGTGCATATGGTTTTTGTAGTGACAGTGTGCATTTTGCTTATGTACCAACTTGATGGGAAATGTAGGAAGTTTAGAGGTGATTATGTTAAACTGTTGTTTATCAACTGCAAAGCAATCTATTACACAATTTTTTAAGCATCCTCTGTGTATTCTATTTAGCTACCTCATCATTTTACTTTATTTTATATTAGTGACATATCCTAACCTGTCACATGCAAAAAAGACCTATTGTATTGTCTTTATTACCACAATAAACCCACTTGATATTTTGAAATTAAGATTAAAAAAGGGTTTGAAGACAAAAATTCTCTTTCCATTTGTGATTATTAATCCAATGGAGGAAAGGAAAGGCTTTTCATCTTGATAGTGGTTATTGATTTTTCATTACTTGTCTGACATTCCAATGCTTAACTCTTCTACCATTTTATTATTACTTTTCCAATGAAGAAAAATGATTATTTATCTTACTGTAACTATTGACTTGTTATTTACCCGTTTGACTTCCCCACCTCTTAACTATTCTACTTTAGTTATCACCCCAGTCGAGTAGTTATTGAATATTTTCTGTGGCCTTCACGAGTTGTTATCTCCCCCCACCCCCCTTTTTTTAACTTTCTTTTATTATGGTTAATCTACCCTTAAACAATGTTGAATGTCTGATGCTAGTATATGTGTTGTGCTACTAAAATAAAAAATAAAACTTATCAGAAGTATGTGTTGTGCTGCTGATGGAAATGATATGATATCACTGCCCTGATTAATGTGTTCAATTTGGTTAATGAGCAGTGGGCAAGGTAGGGCTGGTGCAGCACTTGGACGGCCACGTGGTGGAGGAGGTGGCCGTGGTTTTGGAAGGGGTCGTGGACGTGGACGGGGAAGAGGCCGTGATGAAAAGTTATCTCAAGAAGATCTTGATGCTGATTTGGAGAAGTATCATGAGGAAGCGAAGCAGAATAATTGAAGGCGTTTGTCATGTTTTATTGATTGGTTTTTACACTCTTCTGTGGAAATACTTATCAAAACAAGAACAGTCTTCTGTGGAAATTTCCTGTTTGGTGATGCAACCTCTTCTATTTTGTTTGTCTACCAAAATCCTGCTTAGAGAGAAGAGGAAAAACTACCCGTAGAGAGAAATGTTAGAATCTTTGTTCTAAGGAGTGTGGGCGTTTAATGTCAGTTGTTCCCTTGACTTTAATATAAATTATTTGGGTTGACTGACAGCTGTCAGTATGTAATCTGAACTGATACTTTTAGTTTGTTAGCATATTTAGTCCCTTCCTTTTCTTCATTCAACAAATCGGAGTTTGGAAGCGAGAGCTATTTTCTCTCTGGTTACTTCATATGCAAAGAAAACTGTGGCTGCAATGTGGGAGAATTGAGCCTTGCTGAAATCACCCACAGCTGCAACTCTGACTGCATCATAAAACCGACTTCAAATTGAGGTAGATCTCTATATTTTCCCTGCTCTCTTATAACTGTTATAGTTTTATCCCATTTTCATATGATGAAGTTGATTTAAATGTGAATGTTTTGTGTGGTAAGAGTTATGTGTCCTTTATATTTTGGCTCAATGAAGTGTTAGTTCCCGTGTTTATTAGTATGGAGCTTTAATGTATCATAGTGGATCATCTGGAATCCAGTTGCTTCTGTTCAACTTGATGCCGTGTTGGTGGGAGACATGGGTGTCAATACATAAGCAGGTTTGACAAATGTAGGGAACCTGGGTGAACTTTTAAGAATTGCATGAGTGAACAGCACTGATGTTCAGAATCATTAAGGCTTCTTTGTCTGTGGAAGGAGTTTTTGTATATGCCTTCTTCGTTGAAGATAACTTTGCCAAACTCTGGGAAGTAAACAGTTTTGAAGTAGTAAGCTCTGTTCAAATTGACATGGAATTCAGAGTCATTTCTGTTTCTACTTTATCTGAAAAAGAGTAATAATTTGCGGTATGATGGTGAAGGGAATCGCCTCTGATCAATTTGTGCATATTAGAGCATTGTACAAATCTAGTTTCTTGTTCCTGTTGGCCAATTGATGGCTGGTTTTTATGAGAAGGGAACCCGGGGACTTGCAGCTTTTGAAATGCTTTAGGGATTAATTGATGGCTCCAGCCTCACGTGTGAGCAAGGTCTATTGCTTCGCTGTTGATGCTTGATACCCAAGGCTTCATCTGTACCTTCTAGTTGCTGCAGAATATGTCCGAGACCTTGTAATTACTGCAGAATTGTGTTTAGAACCATATGTCACCTCGGAAATTTTAGGATTGGCAGCTATACTTGCACCATGAGTTCGCAAAGTTTGTGCTACGTTTTGCTTGCTTGTGTTCTGTCACGAGAGACAGCGTTCCACAATTGAAAATTGGTAAATGCTTCTTCGGTTTGAGCGAGTTCAGTTATTGGGCAATTTTGTTCAATTCTTCATTTTTTTTTTTTTTATTTGAATGGACAACCCTGTTCAATTCTGATATTAAGAATTCCGTGTTTTTCTTGTGGTAAATGAGGTTCCTTTTGGTTTGTTTTGTCATGTTGGACCAAGGTGAAAACATCTCACTTTGTATTTAATTCAACTTATACGAGTGTCGTTTCATGTTGGATAAAGGCAATGAGGAAGAAACGGGTATTATATAATATTAAGGCTCTATATGTATCGAACTAGAGAGGATTTCATGATACGATGATATCATTATTTCAACCAGGAAAATTTGGTCAACCAAACATGTTCTTCAGTCAATTGTTTTGATCTGCCCTACTTTCCTTTCCCCAAACCTCCAATCGCGTAACGCTCGGTCAATCGGTGCTTTATCTTTTTCCCCACGTATTGTGGAACATTACCAAACACGTGTTGATTCCTCCAGTCTTCTCCTCCAAGCACCTCCAAAACGGTATCTCTCCTATTGCCACCACCAAAGCCAGCTCCGAGGGTGAGATGTCATTGGTATATCACGCTCGATTCATGCAATGGACATATAAACACAACCTAACGTCCATGGAGTTTCTTATAACATCTAGATATGCTTAAACCTTTCACAGCCTGGCCAAACCATAAGGAAAAACAACATTGATTTTATAGAAATGATTGGTCCACAAAACGAATTACAATCTGGTTTGGGGGCTCCACCATGACTACTTCCCGTTTCCACCATTGTTTCATTTCTCGCTTGTTCAATCGAGGTATTACATTTACCTTGCAATTATTACCAAGGCATGGTCGGAAAACAAGTAATAGAGAAAAAGAAAAGGAGAAAAGAGAAATGCTTCGTGACGTTCCTAAACAGCAAAGCATAAGAATGAACCCTGATGTTCCAAAAAGACAACGTACTTTCACAAACTGTGAGATTGAATCCCCTCGAAATTAAAATGTGAGAGGTTAATGAGGAAAACAAAATCCGGCACATATGATACACAAACTAATTTGATATGCTACACATTTGTAAACTTTAAAGTGATTTTCAAGTTTTTGACTTTACACGAGACTCTGGCTGTCCTTTAGTATTATTCTTTTGGCCTTTTCACCTTCTCCCAACTAGAAAAGATCAACCTTAACAGAGAATATAGTATCGCCTTTATGCAAGAGATCACAAAGTTCCAACAAGAAGAGGGCCAATACCATGGATATAGCAGTCGAAAAAATAGGCTTATAAGATGCCGAGGGTAGCGCCCAACCTGTACCACAATGTTAATATTATTTCAGAACAATCCTTTGATAAAATATAAAAGCATGATAGGGGGAAGGTCCATAAAATGTGCTCACTGACATCTTCAAGTTTGTGACTAAATTCTAACAACACAAATCGGCCTATATAATAGTCTTACTAAATATGGAGTGACAACCCACAGATAGATTCTGCTTGGTAAGTTAAAATCCTCCTCCCCCCCCTCCCTCTCTCCCCAACCCGCTAACACCCTTTAATTAAGTCAAATCATCTTTAAGCAGTATATCATTGTGTATAAAAAAGATTTACTTACAATTATAATGAACTCGTCATGAGCTTCATGCAAATACAAGTTCTTTCACTAATGGCTTTGCAATTTTGAAGTTTCTGAATCATTGAGCTAGTTAATTTAGGAAAATATAACTCACCGGAAAAAGCAAATCTAGTGCATTCCATGCAGCATGACGAACAGATCTTGTAGTATACATTGGACCACCGGGCGATGTGAAGCTATATAAACAAGTCTTTAACCTTGTACTTGTGGTCATTCTTAGTTCCAAGCCTGCAAAGATTAATTGATCATAAAAATAGCCAAAATATGTCAAATGCAAAATATCTTGGATCTCATAGATGGTTGAAAAAGTACCCTGGAGAACCCCAATGTGTGAAAGGTAATGGAGCAGTACTGGTTCCACCTTCAACTTTTGAAGCTGAAAAAAAGAATAATCTAACACTACATTAAAATGAGGATATGTGCATGAAGTTCTTTTTCTACCATACAGTTATTTTCTAAAATTTTTTTGAGAAATATATGCAGTAAAGATGATCTATCAGATTAACCTGATCTGTAAGTTCAATAACAAAGATGTCTGCTGCACCACCAACCAAAAGAACATTTGGGAAAACTGGAAATTGCTTTAAGAAGCTTTCAAGCTTGTCAACTGTAACTTACCCAAAAACAAAAAGAGGCTTATCAGACTGCATAGATCAAGCAATGTTATAAAGAAGTATGCAGTGATTTGTTAAAGACACATTTCCTGCATGGTAAAGCCTACCTGAATTGTAGAAAATTATGAACCTTGACAGTAAAAGATACAGCTCTCTCTGGGCCTGAGATAAGATGGATGGACAAACATTAAGGAAACACAAGCTACAGATAGTGATAGGATAATGGTTCCACAATCTGTATTTTATCTTGTCTGATTAAAGCTCACCGACACAAAATGAAAAATTATCAGCATGA
This sequence comes from Carya cathayensis, assembly GCA_011037825.1. Taxonomy (NCBI): domain Eukaryota; kingdom Viridiplantae; phylum Streptophyta; class Magnoliopsida; order Fagales; family Juglandaceae; genus Carya; species Carya cathayensis. Next base: position 90,163 of record QGSO01000994.1, read on the forward strand.
CGATCTTTTGATTAAGTATCAGCATGTCAGATCTGAAAGGACAGCATCAATGACTGACCTGAACGGGAATTTTATTCAATCGTTTGGGCTCCAGTGCAACTTCCTCAAGAAGATACTGAATTTAAGGATGAAAAAAGGAAAAAAAAATCACGACATTGTTCATCCAATAGATGTTTGAATGTAACATTTCATCCTTGGAAGGACTCTTACACGAAAAAGGGATTGAAAGCGCCAAGTATTGGTTTGGATGTCAATCCTGTAAATAATCATAAAACGGTTATTGCAACATGTTAAAATCTTATCGTTGATCTGAAAGTGGGAGTGTCAAAAATATGCAAAGAGTACCGTCAAGTATGATGAACATTTTCACATGGTCACTCCAAAAGAGAAGAATAAAAGAACCAACAATGGCGACGATCATAATAGCATTGATAACACCAATAATAATAAGAATACTAATAATAAACTTTTAGGGCCCATGCACAAAGTCTCCAAATCCATTCACAGATCTGCTACATGCAAGCCCTGGGTGTACAAGCTCGGGGCACACCCTGACGTCAGCTATTAGTTTGAATTAAAAATGAAAAACTCAAGAGAAAATAAGTAAGCCGTCATTTTCAGACCAATTCAGCCACCCCTCTCCATTTTTCAGACAAAGATTGACCATTTTCGCTCACTTCCACAGCATCTTTCACACCAAACTGTCAGTCTAAAATTATCTTTTTCTTTTGCTTGAATACATTCTCTCTATAACCATGCAAGTGGTTTTACTTTGTCAAGCTTCAATGGCGACACTACTTTCTTGATGAATTTATGAGAATCCGGGGTAACACCCATCCGTGCTTGACTTGAAGTCTAAAGATTTGGCGAGGGAGAAGAGAAAATCAGAACAAAAGGAAAATGAGTGCAGAGTGCTTGGTCTCACCATGTGGCTTCTTACCATTACATCTGACTAATTTCAGCTTTGTGGGACAAATCTGAAAACAACTGTTTGTCTTTAGATTTGTGATAGACCCCAAAGCTTCCGGATATGTGTGGATGTGGAGAATAGGAGTTATTGTGTAATGGGGGACAGTTATTTGCACGTCTAAGATTGTGTACAGCAGTTATTTTGTAGAATAGCAGTTATTACGACTGTAGATACGTGGCAACTAAATAGGTGTATAGCAGTTGTGTGGCAGTTATGTGGGGTTGTAGTATAAGTAATTTGGGTGTCTAGAAAACTGGTCAATGGTCTAGTAATTGCAAACTAATTGTACTGTGGGTTCCTCCACACCCCAAGTGGAGAATTATCTCTTTTCTATCTTTTGACTTCCATCCGAGGGAGGTAGTTCAGTAAGATACATATTCTTGTTTGTAATATCTGACTGGGGCCTATCAATTTGGTTTGGAATGTATCTGAAATTCACTGCCGATATGACTAATTTTAATCCTCTCTTTGTAAATGGCTCTTAGATTGCTGAAGCAGGTCACGAGGACGAGGAAAGGGATAAAAAGTCGGGCAGTTTCTTGAAGCAGTCATAAGGTTGGGGAAATCTCAAAAGGTCTTCTGTGAATCAGGATGGGGAAAAAAGCAAGAGACAGCAGGCTTTTTTTCAATTTTTTTAATACCACCCACTTGGCATAATGCCAATGCTGCTGCGTGCACAGGGCCTCTGCATGGGGGCTGCAAGAAGATTTATCCATCCATTTATACCCACCCTAAGGTTGTGTTTAGATGTTGGGTTGAGTTGAATAAAATATTGTTAGAATATTAGTTTTAAATATTATGAGTGTGTTGGGATTTGAAAAAGTTGAATTTGTTATTATATTTTATATAGAAATTTGGAAAAGTGTATGGGGATTTGAAAAAGGTGTAATGATGAGATGAAGTGAGTTGAGGAGGGTTTGGTAACCAAACTGGGCCTAAATCTTTTTGTTTTTTATGGGTAAACAATAGTATTAATACGAATACGCATGGCCCAAGTAAAACAAGAAGTTATACAAGAGATAAAACCTATCTAAGTTGCTAAAGAAGACATAAGAAAATCGTGCATATTTTGGCCATTAAAATCTACAGCAATGGCTCAAAGGACTAGAGAGGTGAAAAACAGAGAGCAAAGCTCCACTAGTGTCCGCTCCTTGTCTTTGAAAATCCGCTTATTACGCTCTCGCCATATGCACCACATAACACAGATTGGAATCATTTTCCACACGGCTTTGATTTGTGGTAGTCCACCCGGCATCCCCCAACTGGCCAATAACTCAGTCACCGTAGCAGGCATCACCCAGTTTAACCCGATTCTATTGAACACTTCGCACCACAAGGCTCTAGATATCTTACAATGTAACAGCAGATGATCCACGGTCTCTCCGGCTTTCTTACACATACAGCACCAATCTGCAATAATTACTCGGCGCTTTCGCAAATTATCTGTCGTCAGAATCTTACCCAGAGCCGCTAACCAGATGAAAAAAAGTGCTTTGGGAGGTGCCTTATTCATCCACAATCTTTTCCAAGGGAACTAACTATTTGGTGTGGTTACAAGGAATTTATAGGATGAGCGAACCAAGAAATTCCCCTTACCCGCAGGTGTCCACCACAACTTATCTTCTATTCAGCTTCATGGATTACACTAAGCTGAAAAAAGCCTCAAAACTGTCTACTTCCCAATCTTGAGCTGCTCTACTAAATGTGACATTCCATTGGACTTGATCCCTTGAACAAACCAAAAGATCCGCCACCGAAGCTTCTGGCTCACATGCCACACGGAACATGGTAGGAAACGCATCTTTCAACGCCTTCTCCCCACACCAGATGTTCCTCCAGAATTTTATACCTGTCCTCTCCCCCACCAAGAATTTACTGCGGTTAGCAAACACTCTCCATCCTCGTCTGATGTGTTTCCAAATCCACACCCCATAAGGGGCATTCCCCTCTCTAGTACACCAACCCCCCCATGTGCTCCCATGTCTGCAGTCAACGACTAGTTTCCATAATGCTTCCGGTTCTATATTATATCTCCAAATATCAAGAAGTGCTCGGTTAAACGTCTTCAAGTTCTTTATCCCCAATCCACCTGATGAGAGTGGTCTGCATACCTTATCCCACTTGACTAAGTGGAACTTTAATTCATTCCCCATCCCGCTCCATAAGAAATCCCGATAAAGTTTTTCAATGCGTGAAGTCACAGAGGTTGGGATTGGAAATAAAGACAAGAAATAAGTTGGTAGATTAGAGAGAGTACTTTTGATAAGAGTCACACGACCTCCTTTTGACAAGTACAGTCTCTTCCACCCTGCCAGTCTTTTTTCCACTTTCTCAATAACTAAATCCCAGATTGGTAAGGATCAGGAAGTAGCCCCCAACGGTAGCCCCAAATAGGTCATAAGGAGAAAACCAACCTTACAGCCCTAAGTGCTAGCCAACTGCTGAATAGTACTGATTCTTCTGACTGGCACTAATTATAATTTATCAAAGTTCACCCTCAAACCCAACGCTGCTTCAACACATAGGAGAAGGGCTTTCAATGCCCGAAGTTGTTCTTTGTCTGCTTCGCAGTTCTCTTCGGAATAAGAGCGATAAAAGTAGTATTCAAGCTTTTCTTGAATTTCCCAGCATGGAAAAATTCTTGAAACACATTCATAATGTCCTCTTTCACAACCTCCCAACACGTTTGAAAAAACCTCATCGAAAAACCATCCAGTCCTGGCGCTTTATCTTTCTCCATTTTCCTAACCACCTCATATACCTCATCTTCAAAAGCTCTTTCGAACCATGAAGCTAATTGTGGTTCAATAGAATCAAAGTCAAGCCCATCCACTGTTGGCATCCATCCCTCTCGTTTTGAAAAAAGATTTTCAAAAAAACTCACATGTTCCCTGATCACAGGAGCCTCTGTGCAGTCTCTACCATTGATTTTCCACATCTCAATGGTATTATTTCTCCTACGTGAGTTGGCCACGCTATGGAAAAATTTCGTGCTTCGATCCCTTTTAACCAAAGGGCTCTTGACTTCTGACGCCATGAGATCTCTTCTAAAGATAATATCCTTTCTAATTCTGAAACCAGACCTGTCTTACGTGATAATTCCTCTGGGGTGAGGACTCTGTCTTCAGTGATTCTATCAAAATTTTGTATCTCCTCGATCATGGTTTGCTTTTGTTCTCCCACATCTCCAAAACTTTGAGCATTCCAAAGCTTTAAATCATTCTTTAGAGCTTTTAATTTACCTCCAAGAATAAAAGAGGGAGTGTCATGAAACTGATAAGAAGACCACAAATGTCTTACCTTGTCCACAAAGCCTTCACTTTTAAGCCACATGTTTTCAAACTTAAAAGAACGCCGACCACCTTGAATACCACCTCCATCCAGTAAAATTGGAAAATGATCCGAGCATCAACGTGGTAATCTCTTTTGAGATACCTTCGGGTAATGACATTCCCAATCCGGCGAAATTAGGAATCTATCTAGCCGAGAGTACGTCTGGTTGTGGGACTAGGTGAAAGGGCCACCTAAAAGTGGGAGGTCCACCAAATTCAAGCCAAAAATGCAATCTAAGAACTCAGTCATGGCTGAGCTTAGGCGACTATCTCCCGATCTTTCGCTAGAGAATCTTGTGATGTTAAAGTCACCGCCTATGCACCAAGGAAGGTCCCACCAACTCCAAATTCCAGCAATTTCCTCCCATAAATGTTTTCTGATGTTGTCAGCATTGGGTCCATAAATACCTGCAAATGCCCACGAAAAATTGTCTTCCGCCATCTTAAAGGATACAGCCACTGAATATTCCCCTACAAACTCCTCCATTTTCTCCATCACCCGCTTATCCCACATCACAAGAATACCACCCGAGGCCCCATTCGACGCTAAATAAATCCAGTCTACATACGGACAATTCCACACACTTACTAATTTTCTGGTCACCCATTTCAATTTAGTTTCTTGTAAACAAACGACATCCGCCCTCCATTCTCGAAGTAAATTTTTTATGTGGAGGCATTTGTTGATCTCATTCAGCCCCCGAATGTTCCATGATAAAATTTTTGGCTTCATAAAAAATCAGCATTGCCCTTCCCTTTGATTCTATCACGGCTTGAGTTCCCCTCGTTCAAAGACCAGTCAAGTCTCTTGAGCTCCCTCTGTTTCTTGGATCCCTTTTTTTTCGTATGCGCATGACTCACCTCTATTGCCGTGAGAAGCGCCATGAATTGTTCTTCGTAACCCACACACTTTATTCCCACAACATGTTCTATATCCTCTACCTTTTTGAGGACCCAATCCGACATCTCAAATTCTCTAGATAATAAGCAATTCAAAGGGTAAGGGTTCCTGTCACCAACCTCATTATCATCCCCAAATAAATTATTTCCTCCCCATTCAGTCATGGTGCCCACATTATTATCCACTTCATCAGCAACCAATTGAGTATCTGGGACCATATTGATGTCTGTGGGATTTTGCGAGGTCCCTTCTATTCAGTCCTCCCTAATTTCCAAGTTCCTGTCATCGCCACCTTCTGAAAAAAAGTCCAGATGTTCGACCGAAGCCAAGGGGGCCTCCACCTGGGAAGGCGTTGGCTCCCTACCCATTTTCGGCGTGCTCTGTGTGTCAGGGAGCTCGCCTGAAGCCACAGGAGCCTCCATCTAGGAAGTGCGAAATTCCATGCCCCCTATCGTTCCATTCTGTGCGTGAAACCTAGGGAGAAACGAGGAAAAAAGTATATTGTCAACTTGTTCGGTGTCCCGCGACGGCAAAATCTGCTCCACTACGTGCACCGGCGTTGTCTGTTCCACCTGAGTTAGGTTCACCGTCGGTATCAGTGCAACCGATACATCCTTCATTGGAGCAGGGCCAGACGAGACTAGTGGGTCTCCTTTACGGACTCCCCATTTGGGAACCTGCCCGCTGGGCTGAGAATTAGAGCTGGGCTGGGACGAGCCTATAAAGGGGTTGGGCTGGATGGAGCCCAGATGTTCCGGTACGCCCACATAGAAGCTGGGCTTCTCTGAAGGCAAATCATATTCCCCATTTGGGCCCATGGAAAGCCCATTCCCATTCTGCCCCTTTTCTTTCTTTATTAAGTAGTATACTTTAGACTGCAAATCAATCAACTGAGCCTTCGTTTCCAGAAGAAGCCTCAACGTCTCCCCTTCTGTCACACCACCTTCGTTTCTGTTACCACTACCCTGACAACTTGCTAGACGTCTCTCACTGTCAGAGGTTTGTCCCGTATTCAGACTGATGTGTCCTTGCTTGCCTTTGTTTTCAAACCGATGTTCAAGGGGTTGTACCACCATTAGTGCTTCCCGGTAGGAACGAGGCTGAGCCTCCATATGCGTCCTCTTCACTCCTCTATTGCAGTGGCTTTTTCTGTTGACAATGAGGGACTCCCGCAACGCCTCCCACCCTAAATCTCGACGACAATCAAATTAACTGGAGAATGATCTCATACACCATTTACGATGGTGTGCTACAAGTTAATGACTATAGAGGTACTTGTATTGAAGTAAATTTACTGTTATCCTTTTTTGCTCTGAAGGATATTTTCAGAGCAGAGAGAGGGTTCAAGACCATGGGTTACAGGTCAAAGACGAACAAGGATAATAGAACTGCAGTACAAAATATAAGTTTTCGCTACAAAGCATGCCTTCTTGATATACAGAAACACAAATTGATAAAAATGCCTGAAGTTGGATGTGCATAGTGGAAGCTAAGCCCACTGTCTTCCCAAGCATGTAAATAAAGTATATACAGTCCACTCTACACTATGGGTCACTGTCAAGATTTTATTAGGGTGCATTTTTAATGGACAAAACATCGATGTTGATGTCATAGAACAAGTAATACCTGCATAATGAAGAAACAGAGGAAAGCAAACAAACAAAAATAATTTGGTTATGATATGAATTAAATAATTAAAATAAACTCTTTCTATCAAATTAACATTTGGGACAATTGGTTAAATGATATTAGAGCAATGGTCTCAAGTTTGCACCATGAGGTGGTTCATCTTTTACTTCACTGTGAGGTGGCAAGGATGTTATGGGTGGAGATTTTTAACAAGACTGGAATTGCATGTGTGATGCCTAAGAGGGTGGTAGATTCCCATACTGTGGATGTATGGAGAATGATTCCTTTATGTATCATAAAGGGAATGTTCAAAGCATTGAAGATAGGGAATGTTCTCCGGATGAGCTTAAAAAAGTTTCTTCTTCCATACTTTATTTCTTTGGGTTCTGCTAGTGTTTTTAATGGAGCCAGCTTACATGATTTTCTTGTACCACTTTCTAGTTCCTAACTTGTAATTAGGTGTTTGTTGTTTGTATACTTCTTGTGTACTTGGGCTATGCCTATTTACTAGCTTCAATAAAAATTTATATTACTCATAAAAAAATATTGAACTGTGTTGGATCCACTTATTACATGAAGTCTAACCCATACATGAGGGGAGTTATATTATAGATTAAATGATTGAACTCACCCTTTCCATATCAACATCTGTTTGGAAAACTAGTAATTTAACAATTGAGAACACCAAAATATTCTTTGTTCCATAACCTCATAAGTCAAATAGCGAAACTAAATTTCAAATGTGTTTCCTTAAGCATGATTTACCTAATGCACTAACAGGTTGAAAAAACCACAGTGCAAATCCAAAAGTTATTTGTAACCAGCTTGATAATAACCAATCAACTACTTATCATAGACATATACTTTCCATTGTTCATACCAGAAAATATTTGTGGCACCTTGAACAAGAGCCGATGAGTAGCGGAGGAGGACTTCAGAATTGTCGAGTTGAACTTCAAACAGCTACATAAGAAAGACAAATACGTACAGCTTAACATCATGGGAACAACAGTGTAAAGAGAACATAAGTGTTAATCACAAGCCATAAATGAAATAATCAGATTTTTTGGAGCCGATACATACATAACACCACAAAAGAAGCTCCAAAGTGGCGATACATGCCGAACAAACTGTATGCAAATTTTTTAACCAATATCTGAGCCTTACATGGGCACATAAGTCAACCCCAGGACACTAAAAGAACTCAATGTTAACCGGATAAAATCATTTAAAATGCGTTCCATAAGAGCACTAACAACCCCCCCCCCCCCCCCACCCCACACACAACAAAAAAAAAAAACCGTAATTTATTAACTAAATCCAAGCTATAGACAAATGGTAAGATAATTTAGACAAGTAATGTAAGCACATATTATGGATTTAAAAAAAAAAAAAAAGGATAACGAAAAGAAACAATCGCTCATCAATTTTGTAGAACAAAAGTCCACAGAAACTGGGTCCTTCTAATCTTCTTTTTCAAGAAGTTTAAAATCATAAACCTGTAGGTGGTTATCCCCCACCAGAAGAGTCAGAATCTTGGATTCTTGTGCAGTGGGTAAGCTGCAGATGTTCTTTCTGTAGCTTAATAACTGATCTCCTTCTCCTTTGCAATAAAATGAAAACTGAAGCTATAAAAGCTCCCTTCATACCAAAAAAAATTATTTGTTCATTTTCTAATCTGCTACTTCGGCCAAAAGCTAACCTTTTGTATTCCCTTTGTTTCCTTCCCTTTTTTTCCCAATAAAAGATTCCTTGAAATTACCCTAGAAACTGGACTGGAGGGGAATTATAAGAATTAATTTGTGTGCAAATTTTGAAAATGCAAACCAGTCAACTGTAGGACTTGAAGTATCAGACAAGATTACTAATATTTACAAGAATATGACAGTATTTGCCAACGTACCCATTTGTGGAACAAAAGTGTAAAAATATGGGATGCAAAAGACTGGCTCCATAGCTGGACAATTAATTCAAGGATGGGCTTTGCAATCTCAGGTAGCCGAACATAATAATCCGCAAGAACGTCAAAAAAGCATAATGGACCATGAGTACCATCCTCTGCAGGATAAATCACATCTTCTTCTCTGGTGAGAATTATATCTGTTTTCAATTTCAGCTGATAAAAATGAGAACCACGCATAATAGTTGTTTAAAACACCTACAGTTGGCGCAATTCACTATAAATTCGAAATAAATTACAAGATTAAAGCTAGTTGCAATGGATCAATATTCCATAAGCTATGCCATAGACTGTAATGAAATCAATCTCTAATCTTATATCAACAGTCAATTAGCATGATTTGCAATTGTACTCGAGTCGCCAGATTAGGCTTTCAATTTTTTTTCCTTAATAGTCTAAGAAAGCATGGCATCAAAAAGAGATCATATGACAACCCTGACTTACCTCTCGCTCGGTCATCAACCTCTAAGGCAATGTCAGCAAATAACTCTTGCAACAACTTGGGTCTCTGCGAAGGAGAAGTTCGCGCCTGCCAAAGATTAAGCACCGATGAACGAACTCTTCAAATAGACATAGTTAGTAAATGCGCTTTCATTAATGCGATTTTCTAGCCGTGAAAAGCATACCGAAAACTAACCTAAACTAATTCATTCATAGAAAGTATGTCCATAATAAAGAAGCTTGCCTACGAAAAACAACTATAAGCAAATTGCCAAATTCATCGTCTAAAGCAGAAGTATAATCATCCGCATTCGTTTATGATGATCCAATTACGGAAAGACAGCTCCGAAAGAAACCAAAAACCTAGTTCAATACTCCCACTTCCTTTATACTTTCATACATTTTCTCAGCAACCAACGGAAAAATCATAAGCGGAATTTCCAAACAAGAGCTACGAGGACCAACCCGTTGGAGCTTCTTCTCGATCTCTGAGGTGAGAGCACTAAGATAAGCGGAGCTCTGAGACGTTACGGGGGCTTGAGCTTGTGGCATTCTGATAAGAGCAAAAAAAAAAATCAAACCATAAAAAACCCCTAACCACCGATTCCGGTCCAAACACGATCTCAACACCGACCGATGAACGGTTATTCCCTTGAATTGCGATGAGCAGCTTCCGACGAAGCGCTCTGGTAAAACGGAAAATAAAGTCGGACAGGAAGATTTTTGCAGTAGTAGTTTCGTTTCGAACTTCACACCGACATTAACAATGGCGTATCTATCATGCCGAGGGGCCAATCGCTTAATAAATGAGGGTGATTCGACTTTCTTCGATGTGGCGTGCCGGAGAGGGAACGCAGCGTTTTGGACGGAAAAGCGTGGAGCTTCGTTTATGGGCGGTGTGGTGGGAGGGTGACGTGGGTGGGGCGTTATGGGAATTTCGGACTTTTTACACGTGGTGGATGATTTTGGAGAGGTTCGTGGGTGGGAAATACCGCCACGGAGGATTGATTTTTTGCCATGTTCACTGATGCATGGATAATGGATTATTGGAGAAGTGATTACTTCACCACAGAAGGATAGATAGAAAGGTCACTGCTGCTCTCTGATCCCACCGCGTGGCATAACATATCTGAACACGTGCTCCTCATTGGACGGGTCTGTGTTTAGGTGATGAGATAAAGAGATCTTGCTAGTTGGCATGACTGCATCGTTTCCTTCCCGTATGGACAATGTTCTCTTTTATTGACAAACATCGATTTAATTAATCACTTGATAACGACCAAAAGGGTAATAATTGTTAACAGATGTGATTTAGTTTCTTAGTAATCATCAAACGGGTAAAAAGTGAAATAATATGAATCATCGAATACTTAAATTCGTCACATCTATTCATCTTTAAGACTTTTCAGACAATAAACATTTAAAGCATGGACATGCTTTCTTTTGATGGTTGGTCTGAATAACACGGACACGGCAAAAGGATGCATTACGCGTCTGAATGACATTACGTAAAGCTCCTTCCAAAATCTATATACCAAAACGTCTTCAGACTTCAACAAAGCACGTTTCAAATTTGTTTAATTAAAAAGGTTAAAAGCCTTGGAAGTGAACCGACCATAAGGAGGGCAGAAAAGGACAACCACTAAAATATAGCATCGGCAGAGAAAAGCATGTTTTTAAGACAAGTCTGGTACACAAAACAGTTCCCCGTTCGGTCAAGACGCATTTTTGTGTGATTCGGCTGTTACAACACGTGGGCTTCATTCATTGTGATTCAACTATTTTCATCACTCAACCATCAGTATTCTTCCAAACAGATATTAAACGGCTTCAAGCCTTCAAAGCCAATACGATTGGGTCGAAAAATCTTCTCTGAACGTAATTCATAGGATAACCAACTATCAAAATATACCCTTACTCTGCATATTATCGGTTGAAACCCAGACCCTTTAAAGCCAAACAGAACCTTGTATAAGAAAGAAAGGTCAATCTGGCTACTGAAAAATGCATGGCTAACCGAGCCTAGACCATTAAGCATAAAAGGCATTCACCATTATTAGGAAATGTGCTCAACATACAGTCATGACTTGCAGACTAAGGAATACAAGCTCTATGCATCAGATAACTGCTAACTGATGCACCATACATGCTCGGGGAATGGGGAAAAAACAAAAATTGAAATATTAATGCATCATTAATATGGGTCATAGATCTTCTCAGCCAAAATGCAAGAGAGAGAGAGAGAGAGAGAGAGAGAGGTCACAAAGGTGAGATCGACTCAGAATCTTGGCAAAAAGGAAAAAATATACTCACCAACCCATCAATGTTCTTCTAACTCTGTCTACAATCTGACTCCTAGCTATCATATTGGATAACTGAAATTTGCAGTTCTCATCCAGAAGAAATCTGTAGACCTCCCATTCACGACCTGATGTTGCATGCCTTCCTATTTCAGCCTATAAACCAAGACAGGACGTGTTACGAGTATATCAAAATTTGAGTTGGCAATTTATGATAGAGAAGTATTCAAAAATCCCATACGCACTTCCTTAATTGATTGAAAAAGCTAGTACCCTATCATCGGTTGGGGAAAGTCAATCCCAAACCAACATACAGAAGGGAAGGGTATTAGCAATACATGGGAGACGCAAATCACAATTGCCACGTTACTTGATGGAGATTTAAAACTCAAAACTCCAATCTGGCAATCTGGCACCATAATCCATCGGATCAGTGCCATTTAACCACCTAAGGATGAAAATCATGGAAATTGCAGTGTGCTGATGGCTTTTTGAATCATATTGTGATAGCAAGTATTCTTACCGTGAAAATGCAGATCCCAAGTAATTTTAGAGCAAGGGTAACATCATAGAAAACTCGAGGTCTTCCCTCTCCAGATAACTCAACTGGATTAGCAACCAGCAATTCGGTTTCTGGTCCTCGGTTTACAATAATGACACGCAATGGATGAAGCATTTCCTCTTTCAAACGAGAACACAATGCATTCTGCTTCTCAGGATCCACAATCTTTTTCCCATCATTTTGCTGAATAAATAGGTCCAAATCACGATGGCCCTTTGTATTTGGTGAGAATCGACCATAAGCTATCTAATTAATAAGAAACAGTGCCAATACAGCACAGATTTAAGGAAGTGGAAAACATGTTAATACTTGTCAGAACACATCGACATCCATGCATACATGGTGGTCGTAGAAAGGAAAGATATAAATCTAGCCCAACATTTCAATTCTTTCAATTAATGGGATTAATCTACCACTAATATGTATTGAAGCAAGAAAAGAAACCACCCAGGAATCCCCTAACATCTAGTGGACCTCATCCTCTCAGAAATCAAATATAATTCCAGAACTAGCACATAATTGTTTATTTGGCTAAGAATATATAAGATAGAGGGACAGCCAACTGGCTCAAAAGAACAAGTGTGGAACCATGGTAGTTTGTACATGTTATATGAATGCCTCATCATATAACTAGAATGGTAGCTAACCTTAATTAACAAGCAAGGTAACCTGATCTTATTTTGAGGTACAGGAACTATGATCTTGTGAAATGGACCGTGGCAATCAGGCAATAGCAAGTTAAGATGGTAGGTAGGGGTGAAAGAAAACCGGTCTGGGCCGATAAAACTAGTGGTTGGTCTGGGTCCACTAGTTTCCAGAATTTCAGTTTTCGGTCCAGTCCCGAAGTGTGGTTTTTTTGGACTAGACTGACTGAAATATATATATTTTTAAATTATTTTTATATAGTATTTTATATAATAGTTGTATAACTTAACTATGTAATTTTCATCTAACCTATGATCATTGACAATATAAAACATTAAATATACTATTAAATATTAACTAATATATTATATGAAATTATGAATACATGATAAATCAAAACCTTATATATTTATATGCAATGATACATACTCTAGTATCTACACTTAAATAAAATAGTTAGGTACATTTTTGTAAGATACCTAAGTTACATTGATGAAATATCCAATGTACAATTATTCATTAACCACATATGAAATATTAAAATTTTAATATAGGTCATTATGTATTAACTATCATAATTCATACACATACCATCAAGTATTGACTATTGAGTACTAAGTTAGTAAGATCGTCAATATAATTGTAATTAATAATTTTATTAATGACTTAATTAGATAATTCACATTAAAGAGGTCACTTAATTTTAATTTTATTATTTTAAATAATTTTCTTCGTTTAATTAATTTGTTAAGAAAAGAAAATAGAATAAAAAATGTTTATGGGGGTAAATAGTTTATATTCATAAGTGTAAACATTATGAGCTTTTTTGTATAGATGGGTTGAAAATACACATTAGAAGTGATTTTAGGCTTTTTGTATGTTTGGCCCATTTTACACTGGCCTGGACCGATTGGACCGACCGGACAGATAGCTAACGGTCCGGTCTGATCTATAGGGGTCATAGGTCCGGTCTCAGTCAGGAAAAATGGTGGACCGAAATTTTTGGTCCCATCCAAACCACCCCTCCACAGATCAAACCAAACCGAACCGATTACACCCCTAATACTAGGCAGCTTAACTTTTTGTTCCAAACAACTTTAAAATTGATAAAATAACTTTGGAGTGAAAACTAGTCCCAAACCCAAATTGTCAATCACTCAACTTGGAGTACAGAAAATCCAGTTATTTGGAAGAAGTGACACAACATGGGAGGAGAACCCTATTACAAGACAGCTAGGATTCCACACTTTATGAGACCAAGACAATAAAACCCCAAAACAGATTCAAATTAAGAAAAGCTGAATGTGAAAGTACTCATGGTGAAGAGAAGAAATCCCTACCTGGATATTGCAATCTTTCAAAGTTCTCATGATGTCATAAAATAGACCCTTGTGATCAGCACAGTGTATTTGAAGTAAGGTATGAACTGGACTCAATGAATTGTCTATGGTCACACTAGCCTTCTTCAATATTGCCATATCTGGACTAAGAGCTTGAGAGTGGATTTCATTATCTGATAACTCGCATCTAAATAGCTCCTCGGCATCTACAGGAGAAAAAGAAGAAATCCCCTGATGGCATTCATACTCGGGACCTGCCAACTGAAGTTCACAGCTGATACAGGACTCACCCAAGACAGCATGCAATTGTTCCAATGTCTCATCTTGTCGCGTCTTTGTGTGTAGAATCTCCCTGAAAAGAATTATGGCAGATATGAGGGAATGACCATAAGAGCTTTGCTTACAAGTCTGGTGTGTCAACATACCAATTGTTGAGAGCCCATTATAGTTTTAAACAAAAATTAAAACGCCAATACTTTTTCATTATTGTAGGACCAACTTCAGTGGTGTGAAAAAACAGGCTTGCAAATAGGTTTTTTCTAACCATAATAGATAGCTCCTCTGCCTAACTGGAACGTTTATAAATAAGAATCTCATGATTACAAAGAAACTTAATCAATCAAAGTCAGGGCAGTAATCTTGTGCAGTCAATTCTGCTCCATGCCCTAGTTTCTTTGACGTATCTGATCTATCAATTCCAGTTACTCAATAACAGAATTCCTTTGAGAAAAATCGAAATTTCCATGGACATAAGGGGATTCCAATCTAAGCCATAGTTGTAAAAAATGGAAAACACCTAATTACAAGCTAGGAGCTGGAAATAGCAGAGCATAGAAATCACGAAAACTAATCTCATCCAATGCAATAGACGATGCCCAAAGTAACAATGTATGGGGAAAAAAAATCTCTAATCCCTCCCAATGAACGTTCTCTATTTTCAAAACAACATATGTTCCTCTCATTTCATATACACCACATAAGACATAATCGCACCACCTTCCAAACAGCCGCAATTTGACAATTACCCTGGATTCCTCTCCAACAGGCCAATAGATCCACCACCCTCCTAGGCATCATCACTCAGGCAATACCAAGCCTATCAAAAATCTCATCCCATAGAACTTTTACCACTTCACAATGGAGAAGAAGGTGGTCCACCAATTCACCATTGCTTTCGCACATAAAGCACCAATCCATTATAAGTATATCATGTTTTTTCAAATTATCTACAGTCAGAATTTTCCCATGAGCAGCCAACCAACCAAAAAAAGCAACCTGGAGGGGCAATTTGCTTCTCCAAATGCACTTCCAAGGAAAATCATTAGATGATTGGTTTGACGTAACCTTGTACAATGATCTGACAAAAAGTTCGGACAATAGTCTGCTACAAAAGCACCCTGATCCAATGCAAACCTAAAAAGAGAAGGGTAAACAATCTTTAGAGCAACATCTCTACACTAAATATCGCGCCAAAATCAGATTCGAGATCCCCTACCCACCACATATCTGAAATTGCAAATGAAATCCCCCTTCCATTCCGAATAAATTTCCACACCCCTCACCTCATTTGAACACCAGCACCAGCATCCTTCCCCCCCCCCAAAAAAAAAAAAAAAAGTTCCAAATTTGGAGTCAACAGCATTCCTCCAAAAAGCATCCCATTCCTGCTGATACCTCCACAACAATTTCCCTAATAATGTCTTAATAACAATTCTTAGTTATATGGGAACCATATATCAAATGAGAATCAGAAAAGTGAGCACAAAACAAAACTTTACAATATCCAAGGTGAGGCAAGTCAGTGACGTGATAATATAAAAGAAAAATGAAAATGACAAATCACATGACATTTATTTCTATGGCCAAAAGGGGACCACTTATTAAACGGTCCAAAACAAGGAAAGTATATAAGGCTGCAAAAGCAATCGAATCAATTGACAATATTTACACATATATAATTATAAGAAAATACAATATATATATATATATATAAATGAGTGTGTATCAAACTACTTATCAACAGAAAGCTTAGTGCGTTATAAATTAGAAAGTTTAGTAAAAACTTCAAAACAAAATCTCACATGCTATCCATAATGAAGAAGAGGTCAAGAACTCTGCCATCCGGAATCGTCATCACTTTTACTCTTTGAATTTTAAGCTCAAGCTCGCAGAGAACATGTGTAACGTCTAAAGAGATTTTCACAGCTGCATTAGAACCAGAATTCACAGAAATAAAGCAACAAAGGACACTCAAGGACTAGAGAGAATTGCTAGTACCATGTAGCAGTCCTTTCCGGTCAAGGCAAAAAAACTTCAATAGGTAAACTACAGAGGACATTGAGCGTGTAGATGGTTGGTCAAAGTAAAACGACACCAAACATGATGGGCATATTGATTGGAGGCGGTCTCTTATATTCGACCATCGCAGGATGAGGGAGCTGGAACGAGGAACTACCCATAATATAATGTAGCACCACCTCCCATCAGTGGAAACATCTATAACCAGAATGTCAAGGAAGATAATCAAAACAGTGTAGCAGAAAAAAAATTTCACTGAAAGTCATGGTATAAGCATATCAAATTTACAATAACTTTCACTCAACGACCACATTCATTACAAATATCTTCCTATAGGCTATTGCATAACAAAGGCAAAAGCTAAAGTTCTTTTTGGTTACTTAGGAAACTGGAAAGATAAATACATTTTAAAAAAGTTATAAGCTAAAATATGTATACCAAAATTACAACTTGCTATATCCACCTCGAACAAAAATCTACCAAAATTACAAGTTTTCGTTTATATTCGGATAACGTATTATCAAATATCAATCAAACAAAAGGGTTAGAGTATCAGACAAGTCAGCGCTCCACGAAAATTAATGAGGTAGATAGAAATAAATGAGGTTGTTCACAAAGTAGACGAGAAAGACTGGAGTTAATTTCTGGTCCAGGAGATAGAAATAGTTAGAGAAAAATTATTAATCAAAAAAAAGCACGAAGATTCGCCAATGAATTAAAATCAATAATAAAAAAACTAACTCCGAAGAATTTGAGTGTCAACTGTCAAGCATCGGATATTCGTGCTTTCTCCGGTATATACCATACCTCCTTTAGTTATGTAGAGACCGAATTCGAGGATTATTCTGCAAATATCGCATCCGAGTCCGATTTTATCGGGGCAATTGATCGTGATGACGAAGGGTTCGTCCTTCCCATTTCCCTTCTCGATCACGACGATGTCGTCGCTCGGTACTCCCATACTGACAACCGAAGAATGACTGCCGTAAATGCCAGAATGGTAAAGCTGAGCTAAAGCCTCCCGCGGCGTGCGAACGTCCGGTCTCCGGTGGATGTGTATGTGGAGTGGAGTTGGGGTGTGGTGTGGTGTGATGGAGGCGATGGCTGAGGTTGTTCTGCCTTTTTCTTTTTTATATATATATAGGCTGAGGTTCTTCTAGTTTATTCGAGAACGAGAGACGTGAGGCTGGCAGTGAAGCAATTCGTCGCCATTGTTGTTGTCAGAATATCGTTGGAATGCGGTCCTGACAGGTGGCGGAATAGCGGTGGTTGATTAGAGTGTTTTTTTTTCAATTTTGGTGGGCTGCGGGGTGGTAGCATCTGTGCCTCCGGAAAAGCAAAAAGCAAAGTAATTTTCACAGCCAACAAATATTAAGAGGAAAAATTTAATTATAAGCATAATGTATTAATTTAATATAATTAGATAAAAATTAAATTTTATTGGAAATAGAATTAATTTAAATTTTTAATATAAAAAAATTAAAATTAATATTCAGATTAATACTCAATTTAACAAAACTCATATTAATATATCACCTACACCTGCGCATTTTATAAAAATTATACATGATTTCTATTACATCTGATTTTTTTTCTTTTTCTTTCTTCCTCTCTTCGAAAAGTCTTCTCATTCAATGTTCTTCATAAAAACAATATGATCTCTCCATCTCTCGCACTCTGATCTTTTTAGAAAAACACATTGAGCCAGGGTCACATGGCGCAGGACTCAATTGCAGAAACTAAAAGCAAAGGAACTGTTATGGGGGAAACCCAAGAAGAGGCATCCATTACTCCACCTTCCATTTTGGGAACTATTACCAAAACCTTTGACGGGAGCTTGCATCAATTTGATGCGCGGAGAGATCAGCCCAAGCCCATTACTGGTTGTCAGGATAACGATCCAATAGCTTCATTACGTGGAGAATCTCAAGACCCTGGTGGTCAGAAAAAAGTTGTCTTCAATTAGAAGCAATTTCATTTCCCAGGATATTTGCCTGTCCCCGCTCTTTTTAAATTGCTTGGAATCCAGTTTCTGTTTTAATGCATTTATGGAAGCTTTCAGGGTGACATTGTGACAAATTTTTCTGAATCATTGCTTGTGCTGCATAATTCCTGAGTTTGTCACCATGCACCGCAATGTACTTTTCTCCTCTTTCACATGCGGGGACCGATGAAGGAATGGCCACTGGATTGGAGAACTTATCATCTCATATGGGTTCACTTGCATTGACAAAAAGGGAATGGGTTGGAATGGCCCATATCAAAGGAATTGATTGGCTGTGAAAACTACTTTTATACCTGACCAGCTCCCAACTTTTCCCTCCGGAAATACCTTGAGGCCGAATGGGTGTGACTAGTTAATTAATAAGTGCCACGTAGGCATTCTAACAAAAATTAAAATGAACTATCATACACCCAAAACTTCTCCCTCTCCTTCTTTCTCTTCCTCCCCCCATCTACACCTGATCCACTCGAAAGGCAAGCAACGAGGGAATTGCATTCATGAAGGCTTTTGATAATCCAAATGCTTTGGTCTATTGGTGTTATGTTGGTCCATTCTGAAATTTGAAGAGGTTTCTTAACGTTGGGTGCGAGACTGCCCTAAAAAAGAACATCAAAATTATCAACGATTTTGTATACAAAGTGATTAGGACCAAGAGGAAACTATTGGCAATGCAACAAGATTGCGTGAGTATCAAAGTTTCAACACTTCCATTTTTCAATTTCTGGTAATATTTGTTCTAGTGAAAAAAATTTTGCTTTTGGGTTTCCAAAATATTCACAAAGGAAGCATTATTACAAGTGAGAAGTATTAGTTTGAAATTAACCTTCCAATTTGGTACAACAAGATGTGCTTTGATTTTAGTTTAATCTTGAAAACTTGTTTGAGGTTCTTGGTGGAGAGCACAAGGCATGAACTTTTTGGAATCCTTTCTATATTGTTGCTCTTCTTCTCATTTCTGGCCCATGTGAGCCACGCTACATCTCCTGACACTCAAAGATCAACTTCATTCTCAACTCACTTTACTTGAAGAACAAATCTACTATGTCCATCTTAGGAAAAGCTCCATTATATATATATGAATTGTGTAGAGATATATGGAAACTTTTTACAAGATGGGATCACAATTTTTGGAGATAGGAGTTACATAGTTAAAATCGGAGGGAGAGAGAAAACGTAGCAAGAACCGGTGGTTGCAAATAACGATTTTGCACTCAAATAAATTTCAAGAGAGAGAGAGAGAGACGGAGGCCCAGGGGAGAGCAATCAGGGGATGGGGTAGGGTGTATGAGGGTCCATTTCAATTCTTTTTAGAATGTCTATATGGCACTTGTTGATTGGCCGGTATGAAATTAATTTTCATATCTATCTTGCCTGAAACGCCACTCGTATCTTTGATATGCAATCATTTGAGCAAAAATTTTGCTAATTTCTAGAATTTTGAGAAAAAGAGAGGACGGTTTTTATTTTAGGCTAATGTTAAAATATAATATGTCATGCAAGCGATACATATTCTTTTTAAAAAAGAATAAAGTTCATTATTATAAAATTAAATTTTTATATAAATCTTATATTTACTCAAATTTTTGAAAAGTATTACACATGCGTATTTTCCTACTACAAATATCATTTTTCAATTTATAAATCATCTAAAATCCTTCAACATCCCAACGTAGCGGAAAAGAAAGTTTACACCCGCCCATTGCCTTCTGACACATCACTAGGTTTAAGAATATTAGAATAGAACCGACCAGTAATCCTATACAATTTCTCCCGTCTGTCTACCCCCTCTAGCCATACAGCCGAGACAATATGGGGAGGTGCTACTGAATGAAGATTTGATTGCTGGAAATGCAGTGGAAGAAGCTTTGATGGATTATCAATCAGAATTCGATGCAGAAATAGAGGATTTTGTTGCACAACCAGCCAACTGGGGTGAGGATTTGCAAGATCTTGTAGAATAAATGGATGATTTCAGGTCGAAGCCGTGACCAAAGTCATATCAAATGATGTTGTGTTTTGTTTATTGGGTTGGTCTCTGCAACTCCAATTCCTATATCTCATTCTGGGTGATTGAGGATGAATTATATGCTTTCTCGTGCAACAGGGATCTTCAGAGTTGCTAAGAGGCAACACATCCAGCTCCCCCCATGCATCATTTACTCAATATTCCAATTATTGTTAACTCTTCTACTGCAGTTCGAATCATTTCAAAAAGTTGTGACTTGTTTCTTTTTCTCTTCTCACGATCAAGCAGACGTCGTTTTAAAAAGAATTGAGAGAGAGAGAGAGAGCACAGATGCGATAGGCGTGAGAGTTTCAAGCTACAATGGCTTGAATGGATAGAGACAGAATGGTGCGGCTTGAGGAGAGAGAAACAGAGAGGGGATTGCATGGGATTACTTAAGCCGGTTCTATTTTAATCTTTTTTGAATGGTTACCTGTCGAAATATTGGAGGGTATAAACCCCCTCTTGACACCGTCCAGTTAGAAATTATCCTCTTGTTCTCTATGAGCAAATAAAACATAATTCAAAGCCTAGGGTCCAGTGAGCAACGAACTGACCTAAAAAGGAAATCCTGAAAGAAAACACAGAAGAAATTCAAACCCAAAGACAGAATATGTATACAATTAGCATCCAGGAACGAAACACGAAAACAAAATGCCATCGGCTTCTCGGAGCGCAGAGAGAGATCAAATTAAAACTCTTCTTTAACAGGATAAATAGACAGTGCATTTATAATTACCCGAGAAAAAAAATCAGATGTAAGCTGGTTAACATAAGAGCAATTAAATCAACGGTGCAAAATGCCATGCCCACTTGGGACAAAGCCAAACAGAGGATAGGCAACAATCAGCGGGAAATTTCAAATCTTCGTACACAAATCTCCAAGGCAAAGGAAGGTAATTAAACATAGCTAAGACCAATTAAAACTCATCGCAAGAAGTAGGGTATATCTGGAGGAACCTAAAATGCAGCAATCTTGTGAAGTTCATGGGGAAGGATAAACTTGCAAAGTTTAAACATTATGGGCTTGAGAGAAAACAAGATAAGAAGAGAGATCTCCAGAACCTCTCACCATTAAAAGAACAAATTATTCACCACGAATAACATAGGGATTATATTTTTTTTACCACGTCAGAAAATTCTGAAGGAGACCTAAAAGTTTGCGGACAACAACCAAAAACAGATTGACAACAATAACTTCCAAGAGCCAACAACCAAAAAAATACCTTTCCAGAAAACAGAAATCAAATGCTTCCAATTAAAAGTTCGAGTCACATACACCAGGAAACAACACAAAAAACAATGGAAACCGATCTATAGCCAAGATCTACAAGCACTACTAATACCTAATCATCTTAAAGCCCCAAGTATACAATCTAACCACCAAACCCATAGAGGGTCCTTCCCTGCCTCTTCAAGGCATAAACCACATCCATAGCTGTCACGGTCTTCCTCCTAGCGTGCTCAGTGTACGTCACAGCATCGCGGATGACATTCTCCAAGAAGATCTTGAGAACTCCTCGGGTCTCCTCGTAGATCAGACCACTGATACGCTTCACACCACCCCTGCGAGCCAAACGGCGAATTGCGGGCTTGGTGATACCCTGGATGTTATCGCGGAGAACCTTACGATGCCTCTTCGCTCCTCCCTTACCCAAGCCCTTACCGCCCTTTCCACGACCCGACATTTTCACGGAAAGTTGTTGAGAAAGAAAAAGTCAGAGAAAATACTGAACTCGCACAGGTAGTAGTCAATTTATGAAGATATGCGGAGCATCTGGGGGTATTTATATAGCGGGGGTCTTTAGTTTGTGGTTTTTGAAGTTCGAGCGGGGATTAATGGGAATCGTTGGATATTGGAGGCTATCGACGGCTGATACTATTAATCCGCGTGATTTGTAGAGAGATGATTTGAACCATTGATAAGATATAGATCGACGAATGATAGTGTCGCGAGTGGAGTGTCACGGGTTGTGCTTCTCGTGTGAGCAGGTAATTAGTGTCTGCTTTGGCGGTTTGCGGAGTGGAGCCAAAAAGCCGTCAAAATTTTCGATTGTTCTTCCAAAATTTTGAAATTATAGTTAGGGCATATGATTTGGCGCTGGTCTTTTCGCTTAAAATACAAAATCATTCTGAGCTTTAAAACTTCCAAATTTAGGAATAGAGTATTGGTAATGGTGTATGTATCTTTATATTTATTTTTATATTGGTATAGTATTTCTCTAAATTTATCTATATTAGATTATATATTTTTTAAATTTTATATAGTTATGAATAGTATTTTTTTAAATTTGAAAAAGTATCATTCACTCTCCAAATTATTTTATTATTTTTTCTTTCTTACCTATTAAAATAAATTTTGTGAATTTTGTATTAAGATAATTTTGATATATGAAATTTGTATTAAGTTGATGAAATAAAGTGTTTTTTAGTATATATTAATATTTATTGATAAAATTAGTCATTTTTATATATGAAATTGGTAATATTTAAATATATGGAATTGATATTTTTGAGCACATTGTAGTATTGTACTAATTGTAAAATATATAAAAATAATAATTGTAAGAAAATAATAATAATAATAATAATTTTTTATTATTTGGTTCAAAAATACATAATTCAAGGTTAGAGTTTTTCTTTATATGCAAAATCAATCTATAAAATATGTAATTTTGAAAATACATATAGCTAAACCAATTCTAGTGCTCTAATACCTCAAGTCAAAAAATAATATTTTCGTTTAAAATTAATGGTTAATATTGACAAAATTAAATAAAGAATTATGTTATTTATGATATTGTAAGACTATAATAGCCACTAAAAAAATATAAAAATTAAATCTTTTGTAGTAAATAATGTGAAAACTTATAACATCAATATTTTCACATCATTTAACTAGTAGTAACATATACAACTTTTCAAAAATGAATGATTAAACCTCAAATATAAGATGTGCATTAGAAGTGTTGATTATTTGGTGATAATGTTGATATAGACTCAACATAACGCTGATATAGAAATATTCCACACAAGAGTTTTTTTTTTTTTAAATTATATTTACAAGTCGTTGTATAGAGTATATATGGTAAAGCAGTTTTATATTGTTTTGTAGATTTGGAGATAATTTTTAAAAGTTGAGTCTAATAAGTCAAATTCTATCATTTTTCTTTTTTTGATAAACAAATATGTTTCATTAATAAAGAGGAACAAAATATAGTAGTACAACAAACATCATTACAACGAAGCATCTAATAGAACTTGAGATTGAATGATATATGGACATTGATGTCACCATTGTATAGCGTCCTCTACAAAATAAGCATGTCTTGCAAGTAAATAAACAGCTTCGTTCTCTTTTCGACCAACATGGAGCACCTCATACCTCTCAAATTGAGCAAGAAGGCGAATACCTTCAACTGTAGTCAAGGAATCTCCTTCCAAAATCATATTAGATATACCCAATTGCAAGATGAATTGTAATCCTTGTAATCTATCTCATAGCTCTTTTGGACTTAATTAAAACCATGACAATATCACTTTTATGATCTTTCAAGATAACACCAACACGAGTTAACTTAAAAGATTATAATAAAGCATCATCAAAATTTAGTTTGCATACTTTAGGTGTACCACTAAGTGCAGTTTTTACATAATTATAGCTCTCAATATACATTAGGTAATCATCAACAATCTCTTGCATAACACAATCAACATTTTGAAAAATTCATGCGGAGGGCAGGAACCACTAGAATGTTAGCATTGGATTGGCTATCTCAATCTTCAAAATTTGAAGAATATGTAACTTTTTAACTTTTAACTAATCACTTAATACTTAAAATCTACATTTGATTAACCATAACATTCTCTATAATAATAAAATATTATTATTTTTTATTATTTACATTTCTTTAATAAATTTTTATTTTTTAATTACTTTTTTTTATTTTATTTTCCTAATCTTCAATAACCTCTAACAATCATATTCATTTTCATTTTCATAATCCAACAATCTATAATATAATAATCTCATATATACATAGATGATAAAATCTCATATGTAAATAAAAATTTCATATGTACAATTCATAAAAATCTCACACTATAATATAATAATCTCATATATACATAGTCATTTTATCATATGTAAATAAAAATTCCATAGGTACAATCTATAAAAATTTTATATGTACAGTCTATAAAAATCCCATATCTATAAAATATAATAATCTCAAAATATAACAAAATAACATAAGAGAAAAAAATGAAATTAATAAACAATTGATATATACTTGCTACAGGACTTTTCATCTTTGAATAAAAAGATGAAATTACTGTAGCTCATATTTGGGATGAAAAGAGGTTGGCTAATTCAATGTGGGTCAACTTTTGATAAAATGAGTTAAATTTAAAAATGAAAAGTAATTTAAAGAAGCCAATATGGATGCTCTAAGAGTACTGGCATTGCCAAATGCCAATGCTTTTCATATTTTAAAGAATTTTGATGAAATTATATCCACATTTAATTAGTTAAAGACTTTTTATATAAACTATTAGTTACAGTAAATCCATCCCACATTCCATATATGAAAACAACTATAGCTTCTTCAAATTAGTATTTTATTATTTCTTGTCTCACATTCATCCCACATTTGATATTATTATATTATATATATGAAATTTTTATGGATGGTACATATGAGATTTTTATTTATATAATATGAGATTTCACCATCTATATACATATGAGATTATTATATTATAGATTGTTGGATTGTAAAAATAAAAATAAATATGATTGTCGGAGGTTATTGAAGATTATGAAAATAAAATAAAAAAGCATTAAAAAAATTAATTAAAGAAATATAAATAATAAAAAATAATAATATTTTATTATTATAGAGAATATGATAGCTAATCTAATGTAGATTTTAAGTGTTGAGTAGTTAGTTAAAAATTAAAAAGTTACATATTATTTAAATTTTGAAGATTGAAATAGCTAATCCAATGCCAATGCTCGTGCAATTCTTTACATAATTATAGCTCTCAATATACATTAGGCAATCATCAACAATATCTTGCGTAACACAATCAGCATTTTGAAAAATCTTAATATTTCTATATCTCCAAATATCCCATACAATGGTAAGAAAATTAGGAACTAACTTCAAATCAATCTTCACCAATACAGAAACCAAATCATAATACCGATCTACCATTTCCACCATTGAACAGATCTATGGACATGTAGCAGCCTAAATTGACTGAACAAATGAGCATTCACAAAAAGCATGAATACAATCTTCCATACCAACCTAACAATGTGCACATAATCCAGAAGGAATAACCCCTTTTAACAACAACTTATGTTTTGTAGGAAGACTTTCTATACATTTTTCATCTAAAATTTTTAACCTATTCAAGAGATTCAAATTCCAAAATTGGTGCCAAAACAGTTTGGTTTCCACTGTATTCGAACTTTTAGCATTATTCCCATGTTTGAACAGTGCCAAAGCTGTATGATAACTTGACTTTATAGAATAATATTCATTGTTTGTACCTTGCCACACAATGCAATCTTCAACTTCTCTTGAAAGCAAATGAAGTAAATAAATTATTTCAGTCACAAAAGGAGGGAAAATTGACTTTACCAAGTATGGTTCCAAGAACTTGAATTCTGAATCAACAAAGTATCAACTATACTATCAGGACATACAAACTAATTAGGAGGTAAAAAATGCAGTTGCCAAGCCAATGGAAGCCATCTATCTCGCATTATACAAACTCTATCACCCTTCCCTATTCTCCAAACACACCCAGATAGAAATATATTCTTTGTTGCAAAAATATTTTGCCACACATAAGATGCTCTTCGACCCAAGCTTGACTGCAAAAGTCCCACACAAGGAAAATATTTTGACTTAAAAACCTTATACAGTAGAGATTAAGTATCATCTATCATTTAAATGATGCAGATGGTGTGTTTAAGTTACCGGTTTGAAAATAGAATAATTCTATTAAAAAATTATTAGTGTTTGATTTTTAAGTTAAATAAGGTCTTATTTGTTTTCAGAGATGAGATGAGATAAGTTGAATAAAATATTATTAGAATATATTATTTTTGTATTGAGATTTGAAAAAGTTGTATTGGGATTTGAAAAAATTGAATTATTTATTTTATTTTGTATGAGAATTTAAAAAGTTGTAATGATTAAGATAAGATAAGAGTTTTGTGGAAGTGAACAAGGCAAGTCTTACAATAAGTAGTATGTTAACACATTGACTTACACATAATAAAAATGTAGTTTTAATTGATGCAACCACTAGTGGATCTTCTAACCCCTTGTAGTGATCTCTAAGCGTGACAATGAGAACACTTTCTCTTCATATTTGGAGGCTCAATTTTTATTTGTTTCCTTGATAATAGATGTTTCTTTTGTAGAATTATGGAGAATGAAGATGAACAAAAATAAGATAGAGACTTGACGACATGGTGACACCCTCGTGAGGGTATTTGTTCTACAAGTTGGTAATGGATAAAGAAATTCAAATGCATTCATTGTGCACAAATAGTCTCTATTTATAGAACATGAGGCACTGGTTGGCAAATGACACAATCATTGATAAGATAATAGTTAGCAAATGGCACAACCATTAACAAATGACACGACCTTTTGATTAAATCAAAAGATTGCATCTCTTGACACTTTCTTAATCATTACCCCTTATGAAAATCATCACCAATTCACTATGGAGAAAGTGTCATTTAAAGGAATACACTGTTTGGTAATCACACTTCTTAGAATTACATCTCCTGATTTCAAATCAAAGCCAGGAGTGTGCATTTCAATTAGCAGTGTCATGGTTGTAATGTAGTAATAAAAGAGATGTATTAGTACACCTTTCATCGTTTTAAGATGTATTAGTTCACCATTACGAGACTCTTTTATTCCAACACATCTCTTTTTAGATGTAGTATTTCTCTTTATTTTATTGGCAAAAATAGCATGCATCCTAATACAAAAGAAAGAAAATTCACATGATATATTGTTGGATACTCCCACGTCCTCTGAAATTTAGTAAGAAAATTAATTATCAAGAAAAAAAAGGCACGCATCAAACTGAGGAAAGACACAAGTGGCATGTTCACGGCCTAGACTCTAGAGGTCTTGTGCTCTGAATCGGTACATTCAAATTGCATGAGAAACATCTTGCATATAATGGCCACGTAGAATCGGTACATTCAAATTGCATGAGAAACATCTTGCATATAATGGGCACGTAATTTATGGTCTGATGAGTTAGATTTTTATATATATCATGCATTTTATTTATAAATAGAAGATCTGGCTAAGAAAGCTAATACGTTCATGTATACGTATATTGATGTCATTTTTTTGGTATGGCGATCACCGATCCAAAGAAAAATGACGAGTAACAACTTGACAAGAAAAAAAAAGAAATTAAATGAGATAAATTTTACGAGAAATGCTATACATCAGCCACTATTGCATCTCACACTGGATCTGATGTGACTTTTTTTTTTTAATCTCAAACCATTATCAACCCATTTCCCTCATCTACCTCTCTCTCTCTCTCTCTCTCAAGCTCTCTCTCTTCGACCTCTCTCTTGCCCTCAAAACTATTACACTTTCTATCTTCCTCCTCTCCTCATTCATCTTATTCCTCTTCATATTCCCGTCCCACCCATACCCTTTTTATCAGTGAGTCTGATTGCCACCTAAGGTGTAAGATGTAAAATGGGTTAAGGAGTTGATGAGATGAATAATTTAAATTTAAATGATTCAATGCTAAGGCTTATGAACAGAATTGGTCGTGAGAGTGTAGATCCTCTATAAAATGAGAAAAAAGTCGTTCTAAATACTATTATAAATTGTGTAAGCGTCGTGCAGTACTCATTTTGAAAAGAAGTATAATTCAACATTAAAAAATTATATTTTTATATAAATCTCATATTTATTTATTTTTTTAAAAGTAATATTTAGAGTTTGCGCACTTTATGATTGCAAATACCATTTCTTATATAAAAAAATTGTAAAGTACAGCCTCTAAAACCCTTTATAATGCAGTTTATGTTAAATCAATAATTACTCTAAAAGTTTAAACTTAATAAAAAAAAGTGAGTTTAATAATTCTTAATATATTCTTCGACACTCCTAGTATAAAAGGGATAAGTCAACATGCAAACCCACCTATTAAAAATGAATTTGATATTTTAATTAAGAGACGGGATTGGAATTTAAGACCACTGATATAATATTTTATATACTTCCAAAAATTTAAACTAATAAAAAAATGATAAATCTAATTTAAAATTAAGTTCTCCAATTAAGAAAGGAGAGGAGGAATCTCTTTCTTCTTTCCTCAACAAGTCATTCATTGGTTGTGCTTAGGGTTGTAATCGGTACGGGAGATTACAGATTGAAAATTTTAAATCATCATTTTTGTCGAACCAGATTGAATTGATTACACTTATAGATCGAATTATTAGCTATTGGTTTGGTTGGTCCAATCAATCCGACTCGGTTTATGAATTTTTTTTTTGGTAGATAAATTAATACAAAAAATTAATTAAATTAGTAAAATTAAAATTGAATGAGTTCTTTAATGTAAATTATGTAACTAACTCATTAAAAAAATAATTAATTATAATTATATTTATGATGTTAATAGTTACTAACTTAGTACTTCAATATTCATAATGACATATATTAAAATTATGATATTTTATATATGATTAATAAATATTAAATAATTTCATTGTCTATAGATTATTTATACTTACTAGCAACTTAGGTATCTTAAAAATAAATTATCTAATTACTTTAATTGGATGTAAATAGTAGATTATGTATATACATATAATAACACACATATATATTATCATATGATTTATTATAAGATATATTAGTTAATTGATAGCATATATTATTTTATATTTTATATGGTCAATAGTAATAGATTAGATGAAAATGACATAATTAACTAATATAATTACTATATAAAATAATATCTTATATTATAAAAATATTTTAAAAATTTATATGTAAATATTTCGGTCCGGTTATGTTAAAAAAAAAAAAAAAAAACTACAATCCAAGACAAGACCAAAGACAAATTTCTCATACACCATGAGCTGAGAGCCTGACCGACCAACTTGATTTCCTTTGACCCCTACAGTAGTTGTGCTGATGAGCCTACGTGGCTTCACTCAATGCTGGTCTACTAATTTTTCAAAGAATTAATCTTCACGTCAGCCCCTGTTTAGGAGCAGCCGGACGCACACCATACGTGGCATTGACTAATGACAAAATTGTCCCTGGCTTTCCGTTCCTTCCCTCAGCTCTAGCAAACATTTTATTTTTGTTTTACTTTTGAGAAACAGAGCTCCAGTTCCCTCCTCTCTCCTTCTCGACGTTCGACTCAATTCTCGTATACCAGCACTCTCAACCCACTCTCCCCCTCGTCTCGCACAAACTCCCCCTCCCGAATCTCCTCATCCTTTTGATTTTTGAGAAACTCTGGGTCTTCTAGGATGATTTCCAAGGCCATTTTTGTGGTCATTGTCTTTCTCCAACGGTAGTCGAGGGGGTCTTTGCAGATGGGTTTGCCGGTCTTCTTCTTGTTGGGAAATGGTTTTGGGGTTAGTGGAAGCAGCTGCTTCAGAAATGGCTGCCACCATTATAGGGCTATTTTGTAAAGTTTTTTTCCACTCACTCTCACCCCAAATCTCTTACATTTTCTCAGTAAGAAAGGGTTTCGATTTTAATCCCCCCAAACCCCACTGTTTCTCATAGCCAAGACCGAACCCACAATAGAGATCAGGGATTTTTGGAATAAACTAAAACGGAGAAATGGGTTTGTCTAAAACGGAGACCAAAGGAAGACGAAGAAGAAGAAGCACTGAACGGAAGTCTGTTATATCTTCTTCTTTCTGGATTGAGAGAGGGAGAGAGTAGCTGAGGTTTGAGATTTGGGAGAGGTCGCAGGCGTGCTTTTGGGGTTTAGTGAATCTTTGCACGTTACGATAAACTAATTGAAATTGGTTTTTGCTTTAAACTAAGAATAAAGCTTTCCAGGGAGTGGCCGCTTTGTGCAGATGAAGTACCGTCGCTCGGTGTCGTTGGGCAGAGAGACGGCGTCGTCGGTGGCGTTGGGCGGAGGAACGTGACGCGGGGGCGAGGGAGGAGGGGTTTCGCGGGAGGAATTCGAACTGCACACCATCAACCGAAATCTTCATTTTGTAAAAACGCACGTTTTGAATAATGAAAGGGTGAAAAAAAAAAAGACGCCACGTATGGTGTGTAAAGTGTGCACCTGCTACAGTTGTGGATGCGTAGAATTACTCTTTTTCAAAAAAGAAAAATGCTGGTCTACTAAACCCTAACAATTTTTTCACCATTGAACTGGGCTAAGTACAAAACTCTGGGTCGAGTCTTGGGCAATGGAGAATTTACATTGACCCAATTGTAATTGAGGCCCAATAAGACCGACCCGACTCATTATTCTTCCCTTGTTTTATTTCTCGCGATTCCGAAGTCGGAACCTCCAGCCCCGGACCGCTAGATTTCATATGCGCCAAATCCAACGGTCTCAAGTGGCTGTAAGAGCTTTTCGACTTATAGCCTATGGACTCGCTGCGAACCACGAGATAGAGTAGAATTTGGAGAAGAAAAAGCGAAGAGAAAATGCCTAGGTTCGATCCGTGGCCGGTGTTCTTCAAGCGAGAGTGGAATCGGAACTGGCCTTTTCTGGTGGGGTTCGCCATCACGGGAACCATCATCACTAAGTTCTCTCTCGGTCTCACGGGTAATCCACTGTCAGTCTCTCGTTTCCTATTCCAAATCCCTAATTTTATTTTTATTATCTAACCAAAGCTTTCCGTCCGTCCATTAATAATGCGCAGAGGAAGACGCGAAGAACTCTGCCTTCGTTCAGAGGCACAAGAGGTAGCCTTTCCAATCCCCACACCCTGGTTTTCATCTTCGATCCCCGTGTTTATTTTGTTCCTGTTTGGTCCAACAATCTGAAAACCCTAATCTCAATGAGCCACGCATGGACAAAGAAACTTGGATTATCATATTGGAAATGAAAGATCTTCGTAAACATAGACTGAACCAGCTCAATATAGAATGCTTACTAGTGAGTGTTAGGCTTATGAAAATATGTATCTTAGGAATCTGCTTGTGAAAAGATGTAGGTTTAGGCTCCAGACAATTGCTCTGGGAACTTGGGCAATTGGCCAGAGCTAATGATCTTGTACCGTTACTGTGGTCTTCATTTGCTGAGATGATTCTAGGCTATTTTTGCTACGTACGAATTGGGAGAACCTGTTTTTCTTTTTAATGAGTTTGACCCTCTGTTTCTTGTGCCATTGGCGCGTATTTAGTTCTGTTGTAAAAAACGAGTACCTTCAAGTTGTTGTCGTGTTCCGCTACAATTTTTTTGGCTCTCTGGAGCCAACAAAATATTCAACTGATTATCCTGGAGCCACCTGCTCTGGGACTTCCCGGGTTTTATTACTGCTGTTGAAGAGTCCTAGTCAACTCTCGTATTTCCTTTAACGGGAGAGGTGCAATGGTAGCTAAGAGTACATCCTTTAGGTATTTATTTATTTTGATAAGTATCCTTTAGGTATTTATACTTGTATATTTGTATGGTTGTGATACTTAAGTTAGCTTAGGCAGTCTTTTAGCACCTGTTTTATGAAGCTTGGTGGGAGGTTCCCATGAGGGATTATCTCAGTAGGAGGTTTCCAACCTTCAACTATGACACAATCCATGATGAAGGTGGATGTGTCTTCCATGAAAAGTAACTGGTAGATATGGACCTCACCTTGAGCAACTTTGCATCAAGAGGCTGCTCTCAAGGATCTGTTTGCTTCTTCTTCTCCTTTCCCCCCCACCTTTTCTCATCAAATTCATAAGTGTCTGGTGTTATCCCTTAAGTTCCCAGCTTTAATGATTAACTTCCCATTCTTTTTTCTTTGTTAATTGTTAACTTCCCAGTAGGAGGGCTTGAAGTTATCCAGTAGAGACCCTCAGTTAAGATTTAACTTTTAGGATGAACAAAAAATTGGCCATGGAAGTATAGTAATTTCCAATAAGTAAAAAATAGATAGTTTATGGTGCAAATTATAACCTTTTTGTTTTTTTTTTTATAATTTTTTTTTTCACTTTGCACCCTAAGTTACTGATCTTCTTTAACTTACAGCCTCAATTAAGATTTGACTGGTAAGATGAACAAAAAATTATCTGAAGTGCACAATCATAGTGATTAGATCTAAACTGAGGGCCTAAATTGGAAAAAACAGATAGTTTTTTTTGTTAGTCATAAAAAATAGTAAATGGTGCAAATTGAAACACTTTTAGTAGTTGGTACAGGTTAAAAACATATTGTAGTTTATTGGTGAAAACGTAGTTCTCACTCATTATTAATTGCTTTTCGAATGACGTGATCAGTGCTATGGTTTCTTTACCCTCCATCTATGATAAGTAGCTCTGAGTAATTTACTGTTTTGAGTGGTATAAAGCAAGACTTGGATTAGTGGCATATGTAATATGGGATAAATATGCTTTGGTCTATCACTGTGTTATCAAATTTTATTTTATTTTTCCATGAGAGTTTATTGTGGAAGTGTCTGATCCAGTTATATTGCTCAAATAGGATTAATTATTTATGGCGTGTGAAAATTTTTTATATTCAAATGTAATGGCATTGGAAGGTTAATATTTCACAATCCATGTCGTGAATAACACAACTCAAATTCTTTTTTTTGATGAGTAACACAACTCAAATTCTTCCCAAATTTTGTAGGTGATTTCTGAATGCCAGGAGAGATGTTCTGGGATACTCGACTTTTCTTGTCTCGTCAGCTGTTGTTTTGACATGAATAATATTGACAACTTGTGTTGATTGGTCGCGTGCCTTTGTGCACTTTTGAACTGACTATTTTTAAAATCAAAATGAAAATGTTTGAATGGCTTAATATTTCATTATTTGCGATAGCAATTTCATTTGGATCACCTTGGCCTTTGGTCGGGGTCAATTAAAGAATCTATTCACAGTTGTCTCATTTGGGTGGGTGTATGTGTAAGTAATGTCAATTTATTTGTGGCTTGAGCCTCAAGGCCCTCAACATCTAGCTCTTTCATTATACGGGCTAGCTCTTCTAACGATCATCATCATGTTTATGGGGTAGAAACTTGTTGATCTACTACTTGCTTAGCTGCATAGATGCTTGTGAACAACTATAATGATCTTAAATGAAGATCAATAGCTTCAAGCCAAAAAAAAGAAAGGAAAATAAGAACAGAGGAAGATGTTGACCTCCCTTCCCACTTTAGTTTTCACTGCCAAACCCGAAGCTGTGTTATTGGGGTTAGAAGGAACATTTATTTTATATTAAAAAAAGTGAGTTAGCCAATCATATTAGTGGAGTGCGTAAGGAGTATATAAAAATGACTATACATAGAATTTTTGTTAAAAGGAAACTTAGCTATAGTGTTATGTATATTCCTCCTAGAGCCTCGTTTGGATAGTCAAATGAGATGATAAATTTATAAATAGTCGTGAGATGGTTTGTGAATAATAGTGAAATAATTTGAGTGAAGATTTTTATTGAGTTTTGAGAAATGTGAGAAAAAGTTGAATAAAAATATTATAAAGTTAAAATATTGTTATGATATAATTTTTTATTTTGAGATTTGAAAAAACTAAATTATTTTGTATTTTATACGAAGGTTTAGAGAAATTGTAATGACAAGTAATGATTAGCAGAAAATGTATGAAAAAGGAATTAAAAAGTATTTATATTTAAGTAGTGTTTGGATGAGATGAGATCAAGTGGCTATCCAAACGGTACTTAAAAAGTGTTATGCAAGCAGTTGGGGACAACAATGCTTGAACTCCGGTACACCGGTAGAATTTGGAAAGATGGAGCCATTTTTTTCTTTTTCTTTTTATGTTTTTTAGTTGATGAAAAGGGCTCTTTTTACATTTGGAGTATTTTAGTATCATGTAAATAGAAGTAAAATAGTTTTTGAATAATAGTAAAATTATTTGAGTTAAAATGTTTTATTGAATTTGAAAATAAGAGAAAAAATTTAAATAAAAATATTATTAAGTTAAAATTTTTTAAAATATAATTTTTGTTTTAAAGTTAAAACTTTTTTTATTAATTTTTATGTTCTGTTTCAAAATTTATAAAAATTATAATGATTATATGAAAAAGTTAAAATTTAAACTCGTTTGGATTTCAAAATGCTTTTATTTTCAATCCATCTCATCTCATCTTTAATATTCAAACACAAACACATTTCAATTTTTAAATATTCAACTTTTTCATCTAATTGTTATTTAATTATTTCAACTTAATCAAACTTATAAATAAAACACAAAAAATAATTAACCTTTTCAAATCTTAAAACAAAAATAATATTTTAACAAAATTTTAATTTTATATATTTTTATTCAATTTTTTCTCTTATTTTTCAAAATTCTATAAAACATCTTAAGTCAAACTATTTTACTATTATTTACAAATTATTTTACTAATATTTAAAATTGAAAAGTACTTTATTTTTAAATAATGTATAGAAAGAAAGTTTTGAAAAAACTTTAAAATTCTCTCATCCCTTCTTATTTACAATCCTACGTAAAAGGGCTAAAAGGCAACAATATCCGAGTCCTACGTAACCAAGCACAAAGGTAAACAGAACTTTAGGAGCAGAATTCAACAGCAAATATGACTTCATTATTCGTGGTAGCAGCAAAATTGTAGTATGGTGTAATTGACTCAACCAAGAACAGTCTTCTGTTGTCTACAAAAGAGTGGCCAATGCCATGTTTAAGGACTTTCATGGTTCTCAGTATTCATAATTTCCAAAAGGAGAAAACTCAGTATTCATAATTTCCAAAAGGAGAAAAATGGTAGGGAAAAGGCACTCATTCACCACTTATTTGCTATGATGAACACCAAGAATCGAAGAGGAGCAAAGGGAAGCACAAAAAGCCGATAGGAAACGTTGATGACATATCTTAAAGCACTGTCATGCATGATGCAAAACCTGTGACAAAAGGTTCTCCCCTCTATATTTCAGCCAATAGATTCATTTCTTTTTGGCCACTCCAAGCCTGTGTCGGAAATCCTCCTCCATGAGGGGAAGGCCATCCCTCAACTTGATTTTTGGCTCCCATCCCAGCAATTCTTTAGCCTTGGTGATGTCAGGTTTCCTTTGTCGTGGATCATCAGGAGTATTGTCAACCATCTTTATCTCTACCTCAGGATTAATAAGCTACAAAAGCATATGGTCGGCATTAGTGATAGATAAATACAATAAATTTAGCAGAGGCAACTTATCCCATTTTTGCATACAGCAATCTTCGAATCTATGAAAATTGTTTCAAGGCACTTAATAATTTCTTCTTTAATCAGCACTCTGCTGACCAATATTCTAAACGTATAGGTTACCCCTAAGTGCTAATGTTGCACACAAGTACAAATTCAGACAGACTTACTTTCTTTGAACTTAACCCTTTTAGTTTCATACTTGAGGAAAAAGTCTGCTAGTCCAAGACTTGCACAACACAATCAGCCATCAAACTACTTCCACGACACGTCTCAACAAATGTATCATATTTAATAAAGAATCCAACTTAAAACGTAACATGTCAGAGTAGAGCGTTAAAAAACCAGTGGCAAATAGAAACTGACCTCCTTAACTGTCTCGGCAAGTTCAAGCATGGTAAATTCACCTGAAGATGTACAAGAACTACCAAGGTTAGTATATGCACATAATTACCCCCAAGATTAGGGAACTGGATGTCTCTACATATGCAAAACCACAGTTTGTAAGACCACCTGGATTTCCAATGTTGATTGGTCCAGTGTTCTCTCCTTCCATTAGACGAATAAGGCCATCAACCTGAAACATTTAGACAAAAATATATATTTAATGCATAGAGAAACATTTTTAATAAAAATATCGCCCTTTCAGTTGATCCCTATAAGTCATAGCAGAGTTCAAGCAAATTATACATCTTGCATACCATGTCAGAAACATAACAGAAACTGCGAGTTTGGGTTCCAGGAAGTTGGACCGTCAATGGTTCATCACTGCAAAGCATGAAACAGGGAGTTGAAGTTAATGGCTAAACAAAACTAGATGAGTGAAGAAATAAAGATTTTAACAATTCCACCAAGTCAAGGTACGATGAACCAAGTTATATAAAGCAGTGTAACACTAAAAAGCTCTTCGGAATTGCCATATTTGTTGACAAGAAGGCACATCAAACACACTTTGGACTTTTATAACGCCTCCATAAAAGATATCAGTAAGCTATATCAATGCTACACCAAGCCAATGTCACTATCATGGTAAGAAGAAAGCAATGAAACAGCACTACTTACCGAATTGCTTGGGCTATGAAATTGCTGACCACCCGCCCATCGTCAATATTCATGCGTGGCCCGTATGTGTTGAAGATTCTAGCAATGCGAATTTCTGTTGTAAAAGATAAAGTGAAATAAAATACATCCAAAGAAATTATACTTGGAAAATCCTCTAATTTAGCAAGAAAAGGAAGAAAAGCTTTCCTTATACGAGAACTTTTACCTATCCCATGCTGCCTGTGATAATCAAACATCAAGGTCTCAGCTACACGCTTCCCCTCATCATAGCAGCTCCGAACTCCTACAATTCAGAAAATGCATTTGGTGGTGAAATGTCCTTAAGAATTTATGAGATTCAGAAAAAAGCATCCATAACTAGTTTAAAGAAGTGATATATCCTTACTTCCTATACATACAATAGAAGGACGGGTATTAAATCATGTTATACAGTTATTGGCACATTTATGGGTCATTTACAGATGCAGACTCATTTAAAAGCATCCTATGTTAGCATGATAGGTTTGACATGACAGAACAGTTAAGAATAGAAACTTGTTAATCAAGGAAATAAGTTCAGTGTCTCCCCAATCTCCCCAATCAAATGGTAAATATCAGACTACGTATTTACATAAACATAATCACACACACATGTGCGTATATTAACAAATTCCATTTAGTGAGTACCAAGACAATGGCACATTCTTTCTACTTTCTTCAGTTACAATAAATTTACACTGGATATAAAATCTTAATCGGCCAAGCCATAATCATCTTATTAGATTAGGCAATGGAAATCAGCTCAGTGTGTCCCAATCTCTGCAATCAAATGGTAAATATCAGACTAGGTATTTATATATACATAGACACACACACATGTGAGTATATTAACCAATTCTATTTAGTGAGTACTAAGACAATGGTGCATTCTTTCTACTTTCTTCAGTGACAATAAATTTCCACTGGATATAAAATCTTAATCGGCCAAGCCATAATCATCTTATTATATTAGGCAATGGATCATAGGCTAAGTTTGACGGCTACCTACCAATTGGGTTAACATTGCCCCAGTAGCTCTCTGGCTGGGGATGCACAAGAGGATCTCCATATACCTCTGAGGTTGATGTAAGTAAAATCCTGTTCAACAGTGTATTATTACTGACAGTTGATGACAGCAGTCAAAGCAATAAATATAACCTCAAGTCCCCAAACCTGGCACCAACTCGCTTTGCAAGTCCTAGCATGTTCAGGGTGCCAATCACATTTGTCTTTATGGTCTGTTAAAGCAAAAAAAAAAAATAAAAATTGGTCAGACAACATCCAACAGTTCTTCACATTTTTAGATTTTTAGTTTTTTGGTTGAAAATCTGAAATGAACAAATGTGAAACATCTAAGAAGAGAGTACAACAAAATAACAGTTTTCTTTGTCTACTTTCAAAACTGCTGCTGTCTGTCTCCTGAAAAATGTTGGTTGATGAAGAATACAATTTTTAGTGGCGTCTTTTGCATAAAAACTACTCTGGCCCCATTGATGCAGCATTAACAAAAATGAGATTCAGAATAGACCCCACAACAGCAAGGTATTTTTCTCTTTGGAAGGAACCATGCGGTTAATGATGGTATACTTGATAGTCAATATGCCAATCTAGATTGTTGAGGATGGTCAAAATCCCCCCACCTTATTCATGGTACTCTAATTATTAAACAGGGATCTGAATTTCAATCCGATGGCCTTTTTTTCCCTTTTAAGTTGATAGTGACAGGTGTTGACAAAAAAAATTCAAGAAAGAATCTTCAAATAAAATATAAGAAGGATTGATATATATTAATCCTTTGATAAGCACGTACGTTCAATAAATAAGACAAGGAGAAGATACTTACTAAAATGCTCATATAACACATTCATATAAATAATAATCAAACATCAGTAATACACACCTTCACAGGATTGTATTTGTAGAAAATTGGAGAAGCGGGGCACGCAAGATGGTAAATCTGATCGACCTCAATCAACAATGGCTCAGTAACATCTATTACAAAAAAAGAATCACAGTATATTTCATATTCATCAAAACTAACCCTATAAATTTGTAAAAGAAACAACTGGGAATAGAAAAGTGGTCCATTGTAAACTTAACAAAGACAATCATTTTTCTTGATAAGTTAAATCCCTTAACATGTTCTACCTATCAAAAAAATCTTTATTCTTGATAAGCAGTATCATTTTAGAAATGAGCAAAAAGGTGGTTCCAAGTACACATGGAGTATATAATTGATAAAACCAAAATAAATACTCAAAAAGATAACAAAAAGAAAAAGAATCCCAAAAAACTTGTTTGGGATAACCATTTCAGATCGAAACTGATTTCTGTAGTATTGGCACGATCAATTATAACAAGCAATGATAATGGTTACAAGCGTTCTATTATGAATTGCATCTTTTTCTGTCAATCCATTCACAATAAAGGCATGTGACGGAAAAATCACGGCATGAAAAGTTAAAGAAATACTAAGCATATTAGTCAACTCGTCGATGCCATAACAATGTTTAAGCATATCCTGAATTTTCAATTAAGGAGGGCACAATGTACAAGCTTGATCTGAGATGCCAAACCTAACAAAAACAGCACTTTTAAAGATGCGTACACTGGAACGATTGCACTTTAATTGTAACTGAAAGTCTAAGACTAAAACCATTAAACAAACATAATCCAGCATATATTGCTCCATCGCGTCTAATTACTACAACAAAGGAAAAGTTTAGGACTGTGGCATTTTCTAGCAAGGACTTAGAAATAAGAACACTTAAAAAATCAATGTTGAGAATATACCATGACGAATAAGCTCAAATCTCGGATGACCAATCCATTTTTTAAGATTGTCCTTTGATCCAGTGAAGTAGTTATCAGCAACAATTACCTGAGTAGAAAATATATATGGAATATAAATTGTTTTATTCTGGTCACATGAAGTCAGAAGCTATATATTTTGCTGGTATTAGTGACTCAGCATATGTAGAACGGCTATATTCTACCAAGGGTGCTAATTCTAAGAACACCTATCCCTTTTACATCAAATCTTTTAATCATGAATAAACACAATAACTGAGCTGATATATGATAAGAAAAAATGTTGACCTCGTTCTTTTCATTTTCCATCAATTTATCGACTAAATGAGAGCCGATGAATCCAGCTCCTCCGGTGACCAAGATTCTCATATTTGACTGTCATCAACAGTGAAAGTCATCATGAAATAGTCAATAGTAGATCAATCAACCAAACGACTGTAACAAAAATAGAGAGTGCATTGCATTTTTGGTAAATTAGCACAATTAAACATGTTCTATTCCAATGTACTGAAATAAAAGAAGGGCATATTACAATCCATCTAATAATTTGAAAGAGAGAGTTACATATTAATCATGATCTGTCAGTTTTAATAGATGCAAAGCTGTATTGTTCTCAAAATGCAAGATCTCTGATCCTTGAAATCCTTTATACGAGTTTCAACATACAACCCTGGAAATTATAGGACTTATTTCATTTTGGGCATGCATGATGGGATCAAACATAAGATCTAAGTATTGGTACATATTCTGCACCCCTTCCATAGACCTTCTCAATCTGTACAATATGTTGTGTGCAGCGGAAAAATAAGAAAACATATGTAAATCCAATAGTTACGAAGCTTTTCAGCAGATCCAATAGTACAAAAAAATGGTAAGAGCAATCTGAAAACAGAAACCAAAGATGCAAGAAAAATAAATTAAATCACTATTGGTTAGAGCAAATGCATCATGCACAGTTGTAATAAGTGAACAAAAATAGTATGATGTATTTGACAACAGAAAAGCAGTAAGTAACAAATGCCAACAAACAAAGGCAGCTACCACTCGCAGATGCAGATATATCAGGATCGCAATCACATAATAATAGATGCCATAAGAAATACATAATAATCAATAGCCGTGATAACGAAATTGCGGGACCACAAAAACTGATATTCAAAAAAATGAAAACATTTTTTACCTGAAAAAACTTAGAAAATCGCAGTGGAGACGGCAATGGAGGTGGCTTGGTTGTTGTTTGGTGCTCACCGTTGGCAGTGTTCGTTGCCATTTCTCTCAGATCTCCTCTAAAACCCAATGCCTGCCACAATTTCCCAGACAATCAAACTTTATAGTAATAAATACTCGAGATTTTTCACAGATGAAGGGACAAAACAAAGGCTCGGACAAAATTATCAAAACTAAACGAGATCATTCCGAATCAGATGAGAGAAAGATGCAGAGGCGCGGACCTAATAGTCGGTTCAAAGAAGTGGACAGCAAACCCTAATTACACTTCCGATCCGCGAACACTTAACGATCGTGGACCCGTATTTATAGTACAAAACCAATTCAAGAATCGAAAATTTCGCGATCAAATACTAAATTAATTAATTTTTTCTTCAACAAAATTCAAATCAAAGTCTTCAAGTTCACGGAATCCTTAAAATTATGATAGCTACTCGATACCATTGTACCAATAACAGAAATAGAAATCCCACCAGACTGAAAAACCGAAAAGAATAAACCAAAAAATAAAATTCCACTTTTCAGCATTAATTTCAAAGTCAATTACCCAAGCAGAGAAGATAATCGAGGGATTTTACTGGAAGGCTTTGGGATTAGCAAATTAGAGTGAGGGGATTAAAGAGGGACAATTAAGGTCAAGGATTAAAGGAATTTTGGGAGATATGACTTTGGTATCAACTGGTTAGTGGGGAAGGAGGTTCTTTCAACTTGTTGAGCTAAAAGACAGAAGAATGTGATTCTCCTCTCCATGCTTGAGTGTCTTTATACGCTTTACGTATCTAGGGTGCTGCCACGTGTACTCAGAAATGGCGCATGATCCAGATCCACCCTTTATTTATATTAATAATAATAACAATAATAATAGGAAGAAATTATGTCTTTGAGTTTCGACCGTCCTAATTATAATAATACTATTTGTCTTGATCACTTGCGTGAGAAGTGAGAACGACCCAATTTTATCGATATTACCTATAGATAGATGGTTTTTTTAACAGAAAAAAATAATCAGGAAAAGTTTCTTTAATCATCAAAGTGAAGAAGCCTCGAACATGGTATAAGATAAAAATATTTTTAAATAATAGTAAAATAGTTTAAATTAAAATATTTTATTAAATTTTAAGAAGTGATAGAGAAAAAATTGAATAAAAATATTATAAAATTAAAATATTATTATAATATTTTGATTTAAAAATATTTAATTGTTTTTTATATTTTGTTTAGAAGTTTAAAAAAATTATAATGATTAGATGAAAAAGTTCAGATTTGAAATTAAAAAATATTTATATTTAAGTGATGTTTAGATTTGAGATGATATGAGATAAAATTAAATGAGATCATGACCCATAGACGTAACAAATTGAATTCATATTCTTTAAGAGAAATGATTTAACTGTAAAAAGATTTTATAAAAATAAACTCACAAATTAATGTGGTTTAATGTAGTCCATTAGATTATAAAAATATTTTTATTATAAAATATATCTAACGCATTATATGAAATTATATCAATTTATGAATTTACATTTATAAGATCTCTTTATAGTTGTAGTACTTCTCATTTTCTAATCAAGTCAATTTAAGAGGAGAATAGCTAGAGCTGTCAACTTGCACGTGGTTAATAGCTGGTTTGGTTAAAAAAAACCAAACTATCTTATTTCATCTCATATAATCATTACAGTTTTTTTTTAAATTTTCATACAAAATATAATAAACAATTCAACTTTTTCAAATTTCAGAACAAAACTAATATTAAAAAATTTATATTATAACAATATTTATTTAACTTTTTACAAAATATTTTATCTCATTTTATCTAAATTGTGTAATCAAACGAGGTAAGATGGTAGACTATAAAATTGCAGTCGGAAGGTGCAACCAAGAAAGAGAGATTATAAATGACTGATTTGGTGAATTCGTATGTCTTGTTTGTTAGCATGAGCCTTATAGTGTATTAATCCTAACTTAATAACTTTGTTTCAATTAGTAGTTGGATGGAATGATGTGATAAAACTTGAAACCTAAGTGTCTAATAGAATGGTGACATGAGGCACGACGACACGTGATTCATGTGCAAGAACGAATATCAACCACCATGGAACATTGGAAATGGCTAGTGGGGAACCACAACCTTTAGGTTTTTGAAATATCATAGATTGAGCACCTCCATCATTTTTTACGTTTTCACCGTGAAAGAAAAAGAGATACAATATAATATAAATAATTAATTTTATATTTTTTTATGAACTTAAATTTTGAGATAAATTATGATTTAATATGATATCTAAATAGAGATTTGAATTCGAATCTTGATTTGATATTTTATTTTATTTAATTAAATATTTTAGATGTTGGACATATTCTTTAAGAGAGTGTTAAAATATTATACAAATAATAATAAACTTTTTTTT
Organism: Carya cathayensis; assembly: GCA_011037825.1. Classification (NCBI taxonomy): domain Eukaryota; kingdom Viridiplantae; phylum Streptophyta; class Magnoliopsida; order Fagales; family Juglandaceae; genus Carya; species Carya cathayensis. Next base: position 133,447 of record QGSO01000994.1, read on the forward strand.
TAATTAATTTAAAATTTTAAAATAAATAATAATTTCAAAACGAGGGATTACGGACATCTGTCTCATCTCTCTTTAATAAAATGAACGCAAAAAAATTGCAATATTGACCATCGGTATAGTTTAATATTAAAATGCAGAACAAATCAACATCCAGTGGCTGTAGTTTAGTGGTAAGAATTCCACGTTGTGGCCGTGGAGACCTGGGCTCGAATCCCAGCAGCCACAGATTCGCTTTTGATTTTGAAATAATATCAGTTTTTTAGGGCTTTGGGCCTTGGGGGCCTATCAGTTTTTTTTTAATTCCGACATTGGGCCCATTGTTGATTAAACCAGTACTGAAATAATCACTCTACATTCACTACCCCTTTTTTTTTTCTTTCAATTTATTAATGATCACCTTTCATTTTTTTAATACATAAATGGAATTGGAGGTTTCGAATATAGATTTTCTATTTATAGAACCGGGCTACAGGCTATCAGACTCTTGACATATCACCTTTCATTTTAATATTGCTTAATTCCGCAACCTTCTCATATCAACCTACCGTTAGCACATTTTAGGCACTTAAAACTTTAGTTAGTTTTAATTTATACCTTGTTAATATAATAAAGTTGAAATATTCCATTTTACAATGTCTGATTTTTCTAGCTAAGATAGATGAAAATAAATTATCTTAACATGATCTTGATGTCTGTATTTTAATGAAACATTTAATATGTAATAATTTTTTTAATAGTTTGAAGGCGCAATACATTACATGATTTGCTTTCCCTTCTTGAAATCTACAATTATGTAATTGTGAATGTAACTAGCTTGCATCATATATATAATGAGAAATGATATTTGCAGTCGTAGTTGTGCAAGCAGCGTGCAGTCATTTTGAAAAAAATGAATTAATATGGGACCCACATAAAAAAAAACTAACTTTTTAATTGTGGACTCCATTTTTTATCAAAACGATTGCGTAGCGTTTACACATTCCACGACTATACGTAGCATTGCTCAGGTATAATTTGTTGTTCATTTCTGCAACATTGCATGCAGGGGTCATGGTACGTACATATATTAATGGGAGTACTTGTTACACTGTTGATTCATTAATGATATTTCCTGAATAGCCATGTGGCCTAGCTAGCAAGAAGGATTCTCCCATTGAACGAGTTCCTTGATTTCCAGCTTTCCAATCTCAGCGGACCCTCTCACTAAACTGCTAACGCAAAACCCCAGGGCAGTCAAGCTTAAAACCCTTTGGCTGTAGTACTTGAGCTCACTTTCAACCTGAATTTTGTCCAGAAGTTCTTTTGAATGTTGGAGATATAAATCTATTATCTTCTCCATCACATGTTCATCTAAATTTGATTCCATGATAATCATGTTTGGGTAATTTCTTGATTTTCCCAACTCGAGATCACAAGAAACCTTATTTTTAGCAAGCTCCTTTTCGAGTAATGTGAGGGATTTCTTCGAAGTGACTCGTTCATTACATTTTATTGAAGAGCAAACCATTTCCTTGAAGAGTTTAAGGTCATGATCTTCTAGCTTATTGACCAGCTCTTTCCAAGAATCCGCAACTGATCCTTGTGATGCTTGCTCAAGGAATCCCACCGCCTGAGCACTAAAATGCAGGATATCACCCATTTTTGATAAAGACTCGAACATCTTAATGTAGCAAGCACTATGAAAAGGCAAAAACCAGAAATTGGGTTCCACATCAGCTTCCGTAATGTTCTTCCCAAGCTCGCTTACTTGGATTTTAAGCCTCTTTTGGTTCTCTTCCAATTCGGATATGTTGCTGTTGCATCCCAGGCTTACTGAGGCGATACAGGCGTGCAATGTCCCAAGACATTTAGAGAGTTGAGTTCTCGACAGGTTTGAAGCTCTAGTAGGCTGCAAGAGTAGTTCAACCATTATTGAACATGACAATCCAATGAAGGTTTCAGTAATTCTTGCCATCGCAAATTGACTTGGAGGACGAAAATTTTTCCTGCCCAGAATGATTACTGCCCCGATAACTGCAGAAATTCCTCCGGCCTGGCCATACATCCGGCTACGCTGTAGAAAGCTCGTGAAAATGAACCAAGGGAGAAGAGATAAGAATACTATTAGCAAGAATTTTCCAAAAAGTGAGCAACCCAGTACTCCATACACGCTACCTAAGACAGTCCCCTGAGCTTTAACGTTGGCAACTTTGAATGTTGCCTCCCTGGCTGATGATGCATGACTGATCGCTACAAAGAGTCCTGACCAGTACCCATTTTCCTTGTTATAGAGCAACCCAAATAGCACTGCAAGGCCCAGGGAAAGTGAGCATTTGAATGCTGGAATTAGGCTATTCCAACTTACCTTCATGGGAAAATTGCTCCAGACCCCATGTAAGGAGATCCCATTCATGTGACCTGCATCAGTACTAGATTTTTCATCTTTCTGAACACTTTTGCCTTGTTTGGAAGCAGATAGTTTGGCCAATAAATTGCAGTGAAGGAATTTCCTGCAAAATAAGAAGAAATAGGATGGTAAATCTTGGTCGGCTGTTGGAATGGTTTGAAGGGCTTGGAGGGACTTCATTATATCTTCTGCAATGGACTCGGGAACAGTAGGTGGATCACAAGGCAAAGAGCTCTTGGATTCTTTGATAAAAAGACACAAGAGCTCCTCAAATCGAAGCAAACCATCTTTTAGCTCTCCATCCATTATTCTAGCTGGATATGAAGAGTTACATGTTAAAGCCATTTCCATCCCCCTATACGGTGTCATTATATCTTGCCATCTGTACTCTCCTGCCTTTAAGGCCAGCCAGTGTGGAAGTTTTGTTACTGAAACTCCCTCCCACTGCATGCTTTCCTGTTACAAAGAAGATAAAAGAAAATTAGGCAACGTGGATGTTTATAACATTAGATCAAGACATGTTAACACAGCTAAAGTTTCCTACTTGGTGCCTTTTGATACTTGAAAGAAGTTTGGTTTCTGTTCCTCCGCACAGAATGCTCTCACAAATAACTTTAGCGTCTCTGAAACATTCTCAGCGTGTAGCTTGCTGTTCTGTTTCAGCTGCATATATCATATATATGAAAATTAAGATAAAGCGTCGTTCCAAGCTGCTAGCCCATTCAGCCAAATTAAGGTAAAATGATCGTCAATAACGTCTATGCCGTAGGAGTACTACTACAGTAATTTCTAATTGACATGTTTTGGGAAGTTAATTATAAAAAATAATTGGATCAATAATGTTATATTAGATGCTTGCAGCACTTGTGACCAACTAATATGGTTACATGAGATTTGTTAGATCAACTACTTTACATTAATAAAAGTAATTTTATAATCTGACATATCATATCAAACCACATGAGCTTATGTGTTTATTTTTATATAATCTTTTTGTATCTACAATATTTTCCATTAATAAATATTTGGGGCAACCGCGGGGAGGCTTGACCTCTCAGACAATATATCATTTATTGTTGACTGAGATTACCTCCAAAATTACATCTCTCTTTCAAAGTACAATATCTATTCTTTTATGCAATTAAAAAAGGTGCCGGAAGGAAAGATGTTCCTTTAACTTGTTGTCCGGACTCCAAACTCTCGATGGTCGATGATTTGAGGTGAAAGAGATAGATAAATTAAGTTGATTTTACAATATTTATTACTCATTTAATATTACCTGAAATGTCTATGCGAGCAACAATAAATATTGTAGAGGCCAAATGATGTGTCTATTTCCCTTTTACTCGATATCCTCAAGCTTGAACAACAACTTGAGAGGATCTTAATCGTTTATTTACATATTTATTTATGAGAAGTATTAGATTCATGAAGGGATCTCTACAAAATATATAAAGTTAATAAACTAATATGGCTGAATTATATGATACTTTAGATCTTTTTTAAAAAGACTTTTACACGTCACAAAAAACTACGTTATCTTATAAATCTTATCTTGTGACGTACATCTGATTGTGAACAAAATATTTCTATTTATTTTTAACCATATATATATATATATCAATGACTTCGAATGGTAATTCCTCATTCATAATCATGATATTATTAAGATTGGTGCTAATTACCTCGGAATAGTCTAGCCGTGGGTAAGGAAGCAACAAGGCAAGAACACAAGCCAAGACTCCAACAGCCGTACTTGCTGCCACATGGAGAGGGTGCATGACGGGTCGGTGTGCACGCCATTGATGAAAGCTACTACGTACACAATCACAACATGACCCAGTCCTATCGCTTTGGTACCAAGTGAGTGGACTCGGGCAGTGCCACCACAAACGAACCAAGCGCCACCGCCAGAGCTGTGGTCACGCTCGAGAACCTGGCCGGCTCTATCACCCGCAAGCACAAGATAGCCGGACCAACACTCTGGACAGAGGCGAAGAGCGCGAGCCAGCAGCCACGCAATGCATCGCCTAGTGTTGCATCAGTTGCATTAAAGATCAGGATTACGGTCACATAGGAAAATGCTGGGAAGGCTATCTGGCGTTGGAGGAAGGCAGGACCGTACATGGTGGTGCAGCCCACAATAATGCAGGCGAAAGCAGTCCGGAACGCGGAGGCAATGCAAGCACGCCACCCTGCTCGAGCTCTGTTAATGAAATATTGGTCGGGAACGGTAAGCATTGCGAGGAAAAATGCCTTTATAATTAAGTTGTACGTAGGATTTGGTATGTTGAGAAAGAGGCTATGAGTACTGCATATGTATTGCTAGGTATCTTGAGTGTTATGCTAGGGGTTTAATAGAGGAGGGAAAACCAATTGGAATGGAATATTTAACCACTTGGATTGAAGACTAGTCTAATGGGTCGCCCTCATGTTGAATGGTATTGGTACGTGTATATATATATATATATATATATATATATNTATATATATATAATTTTTTTTTTTTCAGTTTGCAACTAGTATGTTGGTAATGGCTTTAACTTCCCATTTATTTTTTCATTTACATATTATATATATACTAGGTAATACTAACGTGCAAGGCACATTGATGTAGTTTAAATCAGTTTGTAGATTTCCTCCACCATCGACGGAAAGCAGCAAACTGGACAAAAATTGTAAATAACACAGTTAGTGAAGAATTCATCAATGTTAAACTGCTAACCTCATTTTTCAACAAAAACGGTGGCCAAACTTTTAGATCAGACAAACACCACAAGCTTTTTTCAGCTTTTCTGTAGCTGTCAGGCGCCGCAGAGCTGTGATGCTACATCTCTCGTGAAGCAATAGAGGTGCTTAATCATAATTTTCTCTATAAAAGAGATATTCATCTTATCTTCATTCGCATCTCATTTTTATTCGCATCTCATCTTCTTCACTTTTTTGTATTCTTACTTTGCAATATTTTTCTGCATTCTCACTCTACAATGGCCCAGCAATCTTCTCGTAACCAATACGTGAGGTATTCTACACCATTTTCACCACTTGCTTCTGCTACTGCTGTAGGTTCTATAGTACAATACAATAATGATCTGGCTAATAAGTCAGATGTTGAAGCTATCTACGAGCTTATAAATCTCGGTACCCATTACTCTTCAGCTATTTATGCATTTTCTCAGCGACTACAATCCAAACCTTATGATTTGGACAAACTCAATGAGAAAATTTCTATCCTTCAGCGACTTCTTCAGGAGTCTCACATGAAAATAGAAGCAATAAAGCAAGAGAATAGGAAATTAAAATCCTTGCTTAATTCTTCTTTTAGATTGCCTACTCCTTTAGACAGAGATGCCATGCAAATTTTAGAGGAGCAAGATCGTTTGAAGAATGAGGCGAAGAGCCTCAAATTTCTGTAATTTTGTTTCGAGATAATAAAATAATATCTCACAAATATTTATATTGTGTATCTATCTTCTGGTAGATATTCTGTGTGCTCTATTTTATTTTTGGTAGCTAAAATCATATTCTGAGCAGATGAGGGTTACATTCACTTCTACGTTTAAAGTGAAAACTAATAGATCTAAAGGAATAGATATAGATCTGTCAATACACAACAAAAATACATGTTCAACACCCAAAGAAATCAATTTTTTTTGTTCTCTTTCAAAAAATACATGTGCAAAAGTGGTTTTGTTGTTCTGGTGAATACCTTGAATTGCAGCAAAACTCGTGCAGCTTTCCTCCGCTTAGCAAAGGTCACCTGTGTGTTGATCATAGATATAGATCTGTCAATACACAATAAAAATACATATAGAAGCTTAGCAAAGGTCACCTGCGTGTTGATCATAAATATAGATCTGTCAATACACAACAAAAATACATATAGATCTGTCAATACACAACAAAAATACATGTTCAACACCCAAAAAAATCAATTTTTTTTCTCTTTCAAAAAATACATGTGCAAAAGTGGTTTTGTTGTTCTGGTGAAGAAGTTTACTTTGGTCTTGAGATGTTTATGAATCTAAGGGAAGTGAGTTTTGGCCGTGGGTGGCGGTGGAAACGGCGGTGGAAGCGGAAAAAGGCCAAATCGGAGTTGAGCTCGTAGTGCTTCGGCAAACGATCGGGGCTGAAATTAGGTGGTTAGGTCGGCAAGAGGTAGGGGAAGAAGTTGTGAAGAGATGGTGGGCGGAGGTGGTGCGACGGCGCCGGAAACGGCTCAAAACCGTGCGGCTTAGATGAGCTGTAGGTGGCTAACGGTGGTTCGGATGGAGGTGAAACTTGGTGGGGATGTTCACCGGTGAGAGGGAAAGAAAACTGGGTGGGTGGTGTACGACACCTCCACCGGACGGGGGTGCAATGGCCGGCGGAAGTAGGGGCGACGGGAAGGAAAAAAGAGAAGGGGAGAGCACGGGGAGAGAGAGAAAAGAAGAAAGAAGCACGGGAGAGAAAAGAAAAACGCACGGGAAGAGAAAAGAAAGAAAGAAAAAGAAATAATTATCTTTACTGTGCATTTCTAATTTTTTATTATCGTTACTGTGCAGGAATCCAATTATTATATTACTATTCATCCAAATTTTTTATTATCTTTACTGTGTATGAATCGAATTATTATATTACTGTGTAAGCAGAGGACCCATCTTATTGTGTTGATTGATACATAGATAGATTGTTATAACTAAAAGAAAATGTCAAACCAAAGGCGAATATACATAAGAGAAAAGAAAACGATTTGTCATTATTATTATTATTATTATTATTTTTCTCCTTTTTTTCCTTGCGTTAGCTACATGACATGACATCCGAAAGAGACCTTTAGGCCTTTGGTGTCGCCCACAATGTCCTTTTTGACTTTGTCAAAATAACCAAACCCCTCGCATATTATTGCCAACAACGGAAATCCTTTCTCATCGTCGAAGCATCATTTCCCTCACTTTAACTCAAAATTAAAATAAAAAGCCACTCAAACTAATATGATTAAAAACGACAAATCAAGATAAAGAAAGATAAAAACACAAAAAAGAAATAAATATATAATATTGAACACGTTTTTAAGAAAAGTGAATAAGGTAATAGGACAGGCCACGTGTTTGTGTAATTAAAAACTAATTATCAAGCACAGTTTGATTAATTGCATTTGTTCCTCTTCAAAAGATAAATAAAACAAAACAAATTATTATTATCTTACTATTCATTCGAATTTTTTATTACTTTACTGTGCAGGAATCGAATTATTATATTACTGTACATTATTACTGTGTATACACGGAAATTTTTGATTATCTTACTGTGTATTTTAAATTTTTTATTATTATCTTACTATTCATTAGAATTTTTTATTATCTTTACTGTGTATTTTAAATTTTATATTATTATTTTGAATTATTATCTTACTATTCATTCGAATTTTTTATTATTTTTACTGTGCATTTGAATTTTTTATTATATTTACTGTGTAAATTAACGAAAATGAAAACAGAATATTACTGTGTAAAATGTTAACTGTTTATTATATACGGAAATGGAACGATAAATATTACTGTGCTTTACTGTAGTTAGCGCATATGCGCTTATTATAATAGATAGAGATAGATATAGCTTTACTGTAATTGCTACCTATATTTGGAGAACAACCGTACCATATATAGCATACTCAAGATCTACAATATTAGAAAGCAATGGGTATGGTTCAATGGAGGGTTATTTTTCAAAGCCATGCAGCACAACCAGTGGGGTCATGAAAAGAAAGATCATAACTTGGTGATTATCACACAGCTTTCAGTTAACATGATTCTAGGCAGAAAAATATTTTTTCAATTCCTTGTTTGAGCTGAAGGACCTCAAGTACGTGGTACGTAGCTAGAGAGAGAGATGAATATATATTTATATATAAATAAAGTGATACTACAAGAAGACTGGATATTTATTGTCATTTATTTTATGTGAATATGAGTATCTCCTTTTAAAATAACAGGATGTGATTATCTTCACAGAAAATAAATGATAATAACTATCCAATTTTCTTATACTGTGAATACTACAATATTTATTAATTCACGTTATAATCCATGTAAATTTGTCGAAGATCTAACATTTTCAGCAATAAATTAAAGCTATTAAGTATTGTACATGCACGGTACTAACGATAACAACAAATTTAAATTGGGGATTCTGTAGATTTCCACTCATTAACTAGCACGTCACTCTAGTTAACGTATGTTTCACGAGGATCAAGAGTGTTCAAGTACTGGTGCTTGGCCGATGCTCTCGTCAATTTATAAAATAGCTATCTAGCCAGAAAGTTAAAGAGGAAAAACACATGCATGCATAGAGCACGGGCTGATGATCTACAGCCACGAGAGGATATATCCGACGAATTTTTTTTTCATATATTTTTTTTATATAATTAAAAAATATTTTCTTAATCATTTAATGAAAAAAATCACTGTCGGATATATATATGTACAAAGATATCTTAAGTACTTTTAAATCTAAATTAAAAAATAGAGAGATGTAAAGATTTGATAAGTTTCTAAACTATATTAAACAGAAAACATTTAAATAAATGATATTTTAAAAAAAAAAACTTTTTATAATATCCTCCCATCTAAGCAGCCCTAGCTGTACACCATCTCATGAACAGTCACCAGTACATGATGTTTGAACACTTAAAATTAGGAAAAAGGAAAAAGCACTTAAAAATCCGTACGTGAAAAGGAAAAAAGTGGTCCAGCTAGCTGAATTTTAAATACAAGCTAGACATGGATCTATATGCAATGGAGTTGATGAATTTTACCGAAGAGTTTGGATGCATATATGAATGCAACTGTAAGTCACTAAAAAGAGTCCCATTTCCTTTCCTTAAAGTATGCAACCATATTATTAAACCTCAAAAAGCATAGCCACGGATGATTTTCTTACACCCATAATGGGATTAGCAATTTTGTCGGGTACCGTGCGTAATTAATACCATGAGTCCCCCCACTCATTCTCTATCCATGAAGGTCGAGCCTCCAAAACAGAAGGAAGGAAGATGTAAAGAAAAGAGAACGATAATGGGAATAATGGGGATGGGAAAGGGAAAAAAAATTTACCTTTTAGAAGAATACAGTTCATGGATCTTTATCTTTCTATACGACAAATAACCACTAGGTTGTGTTTGTATTTGGGCACTACATTTGAGTTAATCTATAAATAGTATTTAAATATAGACTTTATTGAGATGTGTTTAAATGTATAAAATAAGTTAAAATATACGTTTGAATGTAGAAAGTAGGTTGAAATATATTTAACTTTTTATAGAAAATTGAAAAATAATAGATTCTATCAATAATTAATTAGTTTAAGATAGATTTGACATCCAAACATACCCTAAGAGTGTTATATGAAAACACCGATACGTGTTACCAAATACTTGAAATATTTGCATCTTCATCAAGTTCTAAATGTGGAGATTATACAACTTAATTTTTCATCCATTCCGAATATGCCCATCTCCACTATTTGTATTTGAATGGTTTTAATTTGTAAATAATTTTACTATCTCATAAGAAAATGGATGTATTTGTTTTTTTTATACACAAACACCAATCAAGGTAGAACTCATCCCACACAAAAGTGCTTGTGAAGGAGAAGGGTGCATTTCTTAAAATAAAGCCACTAGCAGGATTGCCACTGGCAAGATCACTACTAGCCGATGTGGGACAAACCCTTCCCCCCCCTCCTCGGGGGTCCCTTGCCATGGACCCATATTCACCTTGGGGGACCCTTGCCAGTAGGTACCCAACAACACCGACACATCGTTTGGCTCTGATTCTAATCGAGATATAACTCATCCCACAAAAGCGTTAGTGTGAAAGAGAGGGTGCCTTTCTCAATATAAAACGACTAACAGGATCACTACTAGCCGATGTGGGACAATCCCTCAATGCTTTTGAGATCTGGAGGAGCTTGAGGATAGTCTTTGGTAACATTATCAATTATATATATTACAGCAACAATTATACTTCGACGATAAAACATAAGTAGCACTAATGGTTAATGGCTATAGAAAAATTACCCGTTTAACAGAAACATTACCACTTCACTCAAGACTTAAATTACTTACTGATTTAGGATGCCAATCAATATCTTACAAATAGCAAGTGATATCAATTCACACAGACGCACATACACTAACATAAAAAATAGTAAAACTGTGAAGAGAAATGAAAAGGGCCAGTTCACGCTAGAAGTCATATCTTAATGAGGCAAAGAAGGACGGCTTTCAGGATCCCATAACCCAGCAATAACAGCAATGAAAGCCCATAACATGAGGATGCTTATCATGGCAGTTCTCAAAACCTGGTCGTAGTTACCATTCAGATGAGCATCAATTTCATTCTCTGGGTGGCGTAGAGGTAGATCCTCATCACCGCTCACAACTGCAACAGGCTGAATATTGTTCATCCTATCCATAGGAGGCCGCTGTGCGAGACAGATGCTTACGGTTGAACATTTTGTGCATGAGCACTTACCACCAAGATAAGATGGAAGTATTTCAAGGTTCTCTGAGAGTACCTTCTTGTACATCTCCCCTTCAATCCTCAGCTTTTTTCGAGTGATGGGCTTCAGAACCTGAATGAGCAACAGATTCATATTCTTATATTAAACAGAGCACCTTTTCTGCCATCAGATTCATTATTGAAGAAATGAAAAGCAAAACGTCATACAAGAAAAAGAAACCGAAGAGAAAGAATCTCAAACACTTAAACCGATCAGAGAAACAAGCTTACCTGAATAAAAGTTTGAGCAAGAACACGAACAACTGGAGGAAGATGTATAACAAACAAACACCCAAGACGGTTTGGGAAGTTATCTTGCAGAAGGGAAGAACAGGATCTCAGCATTTGCATTGGAACTTTCAAGGGAGATAACCCGTCACAATCCACCAAAACTGTTATCTGTGAATCTTCTGCATCAACCAAATGCAAGACTCCGTGCTCTACCTGAGATACTATAGTTGCAACCATTGAATGAGTGATAGTACCACATGAAAAACTGATTGGACAAATTCGATAAAAGAGAATATAATAATGTGCACTGTGAGACTGAAAAGTAATGAATTACTTCCAAGACTAAAAACCAAAATGATGGCGAAGACATTTTGCTGTATTCAGTTGAGTTCCTTGTTGTTCGGTTGATAGCAGGAAAGTGCATGGGAGTATAATAAGTGTTCAGAGAATTACCAGTTTACCGCATTAAGGACTAATTACTATCAAGCTCAGATGTACCATGCCAACAATGTTTTTAATAATGGCGTATAATTGATCAACAAGTCAATGGTTATTCACAGACCAGATTTTGCCACCATCAAAAGTGGTACTGAAGGAAGCTGGTTGCTGGGCTCAAGCTGCCCAAGACAAAAACAATTTCCACCAATGACAGATCGAAGATGTGGACTATGCATAGCAAGAGGCTTGAAGACAATGACCACAAGTTGGAAAGAGAGACCATTCATATTTAAGTACCAAACAAGGCTTGTCAGTTACTATATGTAATTTGATGTGGTTATTTATATCATTATTTTTCACATATGTATATTGTAACCCAAAAATTTACCAGTGAGGGAAAATAAACATACTAATTGCTTGAGCGAAGCGAGGTTTGTCATGAGAGGACAGGGCGACGGTAGCGAGTCCAAGCCGCACGATGAGGCAAGGTCGGTGCTTCACATCAAATCCATGCCAGAAAATCATATCTGACCAAATCTCAAGTTCTTGTGCTGAAAGAATTCTGTAGGTCTCTCTCCAATGGATCGTCTTCTTAATTGACGAGAGCAAGAATGTAAAGTCACCATTAGCAGCAGTGTAAAATCTATGGAGCTCATCTTCATTAATTCTGCAGAAACACTAGTATGTCATGGTCCGCTGCACAAGAGAAACCAAGCTATCCAAACATAAATACGCAAACTGAAAAAACAACAGGCTATTTCTCCAGACTAGTACCAAAAGATTACGCCACTTCAAAGTCCTGATGCATATGAGATTTTTAGATTAAAACTACCATATTACAGGAATAAAATAGAATTATAAGCTCATCCGAACAATTAATTGCCCTTGGAATTATCTTATATACTTATTAAAAGCAAGATGATGTAATGCAGTAGGCCATCAAGTTTATGAGAATTTCAAGATTCCAGCAAAGATATAGATTCTAAACATTTGTGGATAAGTGGGCGTGTGACTGGTTACTCGATTGGATCCCCAGGTGGGGGACTTATTAACATTTCTCATTTCTTGTTTGCAGATGACACTCTTATCTTCTGTGAGGCAGATCAAAATCAAGTTTGAGTATTGAAGGCACTCCTACTTTGCTTTGAAGCAGCTTCCGGGTTGAAAGTGAACCTGGACAAATCAAAGATGGTGCCGATTGGAGGTGTTCAACATTGAAGACAGTTGGCTAATACTCTGGGGTGTAAGACTACCTCACTCCCTATGACTTATCTTGGCCTTCTGTTGGGGGCCCTCTTGAGAGCAGCTTCTCAATGGGATACAATGATTGAGAAAGTAGAGCGTCAATTAGCAGATTGGAAGAGAATGTACTTGTCAAAAGGTGGTAGGATTACCCTGATAAAGTACATTATCTAATTTACTGACCTATTTTTTGTCCCTATTTCCTATTCCAGCAAGTGTGGGGCTTCGTATCGAGAAACAACAAAGGGATTTCTTGTGGGGTGGAATAGGCAAGGAGTTCAAGTTTCACCTAGTCAGGTGGGAGAAAGTTTGTAGGCCTCTTGCAAATGGTGGATTGGGCATTAGAAATTTGAGAATCTTTAATTGGGTGTTATTTGGAAAGTGGTTGTGGAGATATCATAAATAACCAGAAACTCTTTGGAAGTTGGTGATTGAGAGTAAGTATGGGTGATTATGGGGCGGATGGTGTACTGATGAAGTGAGAGGGGTGTATGGCGTGGGGTTGTGGAAACATATCAGACGAGGATATGGGGTCTTTTCTCGTTACACCAAATTTCGTTTAGGAGGGGGCCAAGATCTAATTCTGGTATGACACTTGGTGTGGTAATGGTGCACTTAAAGATCTATTTCCGACACTTTTCAAGGTTGCAAGTGCCAAAGATGTTTTAGTGGCGGAAGTCATGGTGATCGTGGGGGAACAAATATAGTGGAACATCAATTTTAGCAGGGTGGCACAAGATTGGGAAATGGACAGTTTTTCAGCCTTTTTCAGCCTTTTGTACTCAACCAAACCAAGTAATCAGCATGTTGATTTATTGAGGTGGATACCTACAGGTAAAGGCATGTTTTTGGTTCGCTCGTTTAATAAGTCTCTAGCACAGGAGCGTTCCATTCAATTTCCATGGAAAAGGCTTTGGAAACACAAGGCGCCTCTCCAAGCAACATTTTTTGTGTGAACGGCTTCCTTGGGCAAGATCCTCACAACGTATAATTTGAGAAAACAATGGGTGATCATCATAGATTGGTGTTGCATGTGTAGGAAGGGGGGTGAATCTGTGGACCATCTTCTACTACACTGTGAGGTAGCTAGAGGGTTATGGAACGAGGTTTTTGTAGACTAGACTTGGGTTGGGTTATGCTTGAGACAGTAGTGGCGGTCCTAGCTAGCTAGACAGATTTAAGAGGCAACCACTAGATTAAGGCTATATGGAAGATGATTCCTATTTGCATCATATGGTGTGTGTGGCAGGAGTGCAACGAATGGACGTTCGAGGACAAAGAGAGATCAATGGAGGAGCTAAAAGCCTTCCTTTTTAGAACTTTATACTTGGGTCATTGCCGTTAATTTTAATGGCCAAGATTTTCATGATTTCCTTGTTTCTATTGCTCCTATGTATTAGCTCCTTCCTTTTTAGAACTTTATACTTGGGCCATTGCCGTTAATTTTAATGGCCAAGATTTTCATGATTTCCTTGTTTCTATTGCTCCTATGCAGCTAGGACATTATTTGACTGAACATGACTTTTCCCTATTCTTTTATTAATATACTTTCCTACTTATAAAAAAAAAGAGTAAGGATGAGGAATGTGACAAAAAAAAAAGAAAGGAAGCAACACCTATGAGTAAAGAGCAAGTATAAACTTAAGTTGTATTTTGGTCATATTCAAGCATCTTGGCCAGTTCAACAAGATCATGATATGCAAGAGAAAGCAAATACAAAAAGGAACAACCACACTAACATGCAAGATGTTAAAAAGTTGTTGGGCTAATAGACTAATATATATATATATATATATAAGAGTAGCATAATAGGAGATTGCAACAAACTACAAGTAACATATTTTGAGAAAAAAAATCTACAATATTAATTGGATCTTACCTGCTTGATATATATATATATATAATATTATGCACATCACTTGAGAATTGTAAATACATAAAAATCATTCAATCACCTTTCTGGCAAGCAAATCCCTTGATTTTTCAGCTCGTTATGCAGTTGTATCAACCAGTTTTCAGATGCCAGACTTTCAGGAGATTCATCAGAAGTCCTGGGTATCGCACCGAAAGCTAAAAAAGTAAGCAACTTGGAAAAATAAATATGAAGAGTACACATACATCATGTACAGGCTCGTCACTAATACTTTCGAAACGAGTAGTCACTAACACAATCTCACAAGTAAACAAATAAAAATGAATAAAAAATGGAATCCATGTAAAAGTATTGAACACTAGGTATGCCCAATGCCACTGTACATGATCAGTGAAGAAAACCAATTGGTTATCTAGATATAAATGACCCAAACAGATTGCCTTGTTAGGTCCCATAACAAAATGATCAGCAACCTTTGTATGGTTTCTAGATCTGGCAAAAACAAGAACAATGCCCACGGCCAAATCTTTCTATATTTGAAATGTTTGGAATCTTTGGATACTTCTTATTTAAAAGAAAAAAGAAAGAATGCTCCAAATCTTTCTATGGAATCATGTGTCTTACCCTATAGCAAGTAATGTATCACCAAGTTGAACGAAATGTTTGGAACTAGGGTAGTATCTAAAAACCAAACCAGGTCAGCCTGCTCTAGGTTCCATCTTTGATTCCAATCACACCTAACCTATACATTACAAGTTATGCTACATAAAGTCACTTTTGCGTACTTTACCGATGTGATTGGCTAAAGCAGTTATTTTATATTAAAAAAAAGTGACGCCGCCAATCACATTAGTGGAGTGTGCAAGGAGTACGCAAAAGTGACTGCACATAAAGTTTTTGTTTCAATAATTGCCCAAAATTTGACAATGGAATAAACCATTCTCAATGTGGTAAGAAAACTTCATTGTAAAAAATAATGCATAAAGTGTTGTCACTCAAGATACCATATCAAAAATATTTCTGTAGGAAACATCATTAGAATTTTGCAATAAAAATCAACCAAATTTGGCTGATGTCTAAGATCAACATTCCATTTTGAGGTTTCTCCAAAAATATAAAAGGCCTCTATACAAAATTAAAGTTCAAACTTATAAGCATCTTGATTACTCATATACCTTGTATCCATATTAGACTGTACAGAGGACAGCTCCGAACCTAGTTCTGAATGTGTATGAGAATCACTGACACCATCTGAGGTTCCACTGCTACACTCTGCTTCATCAGAGAAAGCTGTTGCAATTGAAAGGACTAGAATAGGCCTTGACAGTACCTTTAAGCAAGGAAATACTTAATATTAAACAAGCCAAAGAATGGAAACCTTAAATAATTTGGAAAAGAAGATAACAGAAAGGCATTTGCCATTTAAAAAAGAGAACACATAATTTCCCTTGATCACTTCAACCAAAGAAATAAGATAATTTAGGCCATGTATAAAATTGCAGGAGATGTATTCTAATATTTACAGGTCTTGCAATCTGAAAAAGCAACAGTAGTACTTTCAGTCCCACTATTCCAAAGAGGAGAACAAACTCAATGACTCATAAAAAAAAAAAAAAAAATCATAATATGAGTTATGTGAAATAATAAATATTTTTATAAGTGTTGACAACCGTAAAGGACCACACTATCAGTTAAATTTGATATGAACCATCCAAGTAAAAATGTTGATGTTTTAAAGGAAAATGGACAGAGCATAAAATTGAGATTTCTGTATTTGTTAGGCTTAATTTCCTAGCAGTTTTTCTGTAATTTTAAGTTTTAAAAGGTTGTGTGAACGAAATGCATGAAACTTTGAAAATTGTGAATAGACAGTGGAGAAGCTTCTTTCTGTGGTTTTAACACATTTTGTGAGTGGATGGGGGCCCAGATTATCTCTAGCTGCCCTTAATTTTTTTATTTATTTTCCCTCTCTCCAATAGGGTGTTTTTATTTTCACACATTTTGTGAGTGGATGGTTTTGCTCCTATAACTAAATTGTGTTTTTCTTTTTTGAAAAATACATTGTACACCCTCTAACTAACCATTGTTATACACTTCACAGTCCACACTATCAAAAGTGGCACTTGCACCCTCAATCTAAGAAGTTAAAATGCTCACCCTCTGTTGAGATCCTCACAACCACTAGTAATATTCTTTTGTCTATATGTGACCTATTTTCTCCTAAACTTCATACGTCTTAATGTTCAGCATTGTGCATGTGTTATTTATCAGTTTTTGGTAGTTTGAGAGTGCCAAATGTGGAAAGTATGCTAGTTGGAGGTTAAAAATTGCATTTTCCTTTTTTCTCTTTTCTTTTTGGTGACATGTTTCTAGTGGATCTTGAACCCAAAATCTCACACATCGCCTTAATTTATGAGATGGTGGGGCCGGGAGGGGGGGGGAACATTTGGTATAGAGCTTATTGGTACACAAAATAAACTAACTTGTAAATGACATATAGGGAAAAGAAGAAAGAGAGGAAGAATACAGACAACATATCAATGCCTATATACATATACTTGAGAACTGCTTGAATCAACAGATTTTCCTTTGTTGACTTGCCTTGATATGTAAATCTGTCCATGATATATAGGATGCAGAGGATGTGTGTTGTATGTTAAATGTGAAGTTATTGGTAAAGGGTGACTTGATTATGATTAGACCTTTCATAAATTTGTAAAAACAAACCTGCATGCCTTCCACCAAACCCTTGAACGGAGCCCATCTTTGAATCCACTTGAATGGTGGATAGCATAGCATTTGCAACGTCTGAAGACCACGCCATGCAAATGGACATTTAGCCTTTGAGAACCTTCTTAACGTCTCTAAAGCAGCAACTTTGAGTAAAAACAACGCGGCGTGGCCAACTGCACCTCTTGAAAATATACCATGGCTTCCCAGAGCTATGTGGCTAAAAGTATTTAGAGAAGGAGCTTTAGGGCAAGAAGCCACTAAACTTGTTTTAGACACCTTTTTTGCAGTGGTGACACTCGTTGCTTCAGAGCCTCTGCTTAACCTGGAACTATTCAGTGAGTCTCCCATTGACAATATTTGGTAAGCGCTTGTGTTCTGAGTTCACCGGTGATCTATAGAGTAGTCAGAAGGACAAGAACAGGTAACCTGTACATTTGCTTAACCTGCAGGACTCCTGGATCCATAAATAGGGAGTTTAAAAATGATGTTAGTAATCTGCAGAGCACATCTCAGCATGCTAATTCTCATGCCAGTAATCTTAATTAGTTAGCACGTACAAACGCCAACTTGCAAAAAGTACAGTGAAAATCAGTAAATGCATAATGGTTTACATATACAGTTGGCCCTCAATCATCTTCATGTAAGTACGGTTGAAACACATTCAATATCCAGAATAGAAAGTTACTTCTCAAAATATATTGTTCAGCATCTGTTTGTTTGGTATTATACATTTTTTCATACTACAGATTATTAATGTTAAAGCAGAAATAAAATTAACAAAGAGCCGTACCAGGGGGTTTTTTTATGAGTATCCTTGAAAAATAAAAAGAAAGAGCATTCCAATAGATCAAATATCAATAATATACACGGAAAAGCACTAAATGCGAATGAATTCTCGTCACATATTCAATCAGAACTTTTGTTCTAATTGTTCACCATCAAAGCAGAATTAGCAACATGATAGCTAATTTTCATCGCTTACTGAGAGAGATCAAATGAACAGAAGTAGCAGCAAATCTTGAAGGAATAGTAGTAATTGCAACATCACCTTCAAAGCATCTGAAAACGCGCCACTGTCTAATATGAAACTACTGTCTTATTAGCATCTACATAAGAACCAATCAGACAAAAATCCTAACAGAGCAGAAACTTTTGCACTCCCAACGCTAATGAGGAGCAGACACAAGAAAGAACCATTAGCTAAAAAGTTTGAATCTAATGTTTCGACCTGTTATTATTTCAGGCAATCTTCTGAATCCCATTGGCATCAACCAATCATAAAGCACATACTAAGTTTGCAGATGACACCAAAAGAACTTGATATATATCATCCTTTAAACTATACCAGAAAGTATCTTCTAGGTAGTGTACCTCACTGAAATTAACTGAGTAAGAATAAATATTCAACTCAGCAACAAAAAGTCAAACTGTCATCGATAACTGTATTCATTAGAATTCGTCTTTGGAGGAATTCTTGTTTAGACATGCTGATACATGGCTCCCATGTACTTCAGAAATTGATATTCAAATAAAATTACTTGTTTCCAAGAGCTTCCAAATTACACGGAAACACATCCAAATTTGTACGTATCGTTTGATTTAAAACAAAATAATTTTAGAAAGCTGTAAACTATTCCGGTATCATTCAAAGCCTTACATGATCAGAAGCCTCAAAACATCGCACAGCCAAATATGTCGTCACGAATTCCAAATATCTACTAGAATTATTCGAAGTGTATTCACAATTTCACTTACAACATCGCAAAAAAAAAAAAAAAAAACACGAGCACAGTGATCAAGCCACTATTTCTTTTCTATACGATCAGCCATGTTTAAATCACAAAGGCTCGAATGAAGATGCTAATTTCTGACATCACATTTTTTAAGTTCCAAACGTGATGCTAATTTGTAATATAGCATCTTCAAACATATCAACGGTCGCACAATTGCAAGCATGATTCAAACCAAAATAAAGAATAATGGTAGTGAGTGGGGGCAAGTTCTTCAAACATGCACAATTTAAACCAGAAAACAGAATTCAAAACTTCAACTAAAACAAAGACCTGGAAATCTGAGAGTTACGTTCTGGATCCTAACTTCGACAAAGAGCTCGCTGGAAGATCACTGGAGCTGGGGCTCGGCACATTTGGGACTTTGAGGTTCAGAGGGAAGCAGCCAAAAAGTCTCTACGGTATTGATATTTCGACGAATTAAAGTTACGGAAGTCTTCGTTCCTCTTCGTTTTCTCCAGTCCCATCGGGGTCGGTAAGGGTGGAAGAATGAGAACTGGCCTGGCGGAGGCAAATGGAGGGCCCTATCACGTGGCATTCAAGCTATTGACAGGTTGACAACAACTTACCTCCTTTACACGTGTGCGATAGAAAAATCACCGCAAAATTGGTTGAGTACATGCTGTTCATGATTAAAGTGATACAATTTTAGGGCTTTTAAAAAAATAAATTTAAGATTCGTGAAAAAAAATTTCTAAAGCTAAAAGGTGGAACATTGGATAATGAATAATGTTATGAGAAAAGCTTCGGGCGATTGGCTATGAAATTACCGTAGCATTTTTATAGTAGGCTAAAGCTAATAATAAGGTGCTATGTAGGTATTTCATGACAATCATAAATAGACCCGCAGATACCCAAACTCTTATATTGATTCTGAATCGATCGAATGTATCCTCTCATCTCCTACGTTATTCAGTACCCAAGCCATTCACTTTCTCTCTAAACGATCCCACACCACGAAACTAGTTTCACACTGACGATTAACACAGTTCCTGCTCCCACGACGACGACGACTTTCATAGGTATTTCCTTTGCATTTTATTATCTAGATTTCTGAATTTATTCTCTCATATTTTCTGGTTTATTCTCTACATTTTATTCTCTAAGTTTGAGGTTTTATTCTCTATATTTTCATTTTCTTCATTCACTTATGGGATTCACACTGGAAGTCTGAAATGTTGTGTGGATGAAATTGGGACAATCAGCGAGAGTGAGAGGGCGTCGATTCTCACGCAGGTATTTTCTTCTCTTCTTCTCTGCATTTTCTTGATGGGGTTTCTTCTCTTCATTTTTTGATGATTAGGATTTTTTTTTCTTCATTTTCTTCATTTTATTCTCTAGACATTATTCTCTTGGTTTATGATTTTTTTCTTTGATGTGCCTTGGACATCTGACACCTCACCTTGTTCACATTGTTTTCTCTTCTTCTCTGCATTTTCTGCTTTGCGTAGATGGGGTTTCTTCTCTGCATGCTATATAAGTCGATTGGAGAGAGTTGTGCCATTAACATCAGTTGAGCATTATTTGATGGAGTGTTTTTATTTCGATTATGGTTCCCATTTCTTTTTACATCAAGGTAGAATTCAGTTAAGAGTCATGACTAATTCAGTGGAGTGTTTTAGTTGATGGAGTGCCTCAGGATGCATGCTATTATTATTTGATGGAGTGTTTTTTTTTTTTCTCTTCTTTTTTACAGCAATGTGGAAAGTAGTGGAGGAGACACCATATCTAACAGACAAAGACCGATATGTTATTGCGGCATTCCCTCCAAAATGCGAACGTCGGGCAACCAAAAAAGTTTTGGGAGGTGGTTTTTCAATTGTCCAAATTATAAGGATAAAAAACAATGTGGCTTTTTCGAATTGAACAACCGAATTGTTGTAAACAAATCTTGGAATTAACACATTGAATAAATGAAATGATAGCAGTTGAACGTGCAATAATTGAACACATAAAATTCCAATTGATGAAGAAGAAGTACGAATGTGTCTTGATTGTATCATGGATTCTATTTATTGTGTTATTTCTTACGCTAAAATTTTATGAGCCTTCATGCTCTGTAAATCAGTTAATGCTATATTAAGATGTACTTGGCTTATTAAGACAAGTTGTATTTATTTTTCTTATGGTGTGAGCAGTTCCAGGACTTGGTCATTGTGTTTATTAAAAGAGTAATGTTAATAGTAGAGCTCCCGTTAAATTCAACTCACCTGACTCTAATGGGGATGGTGACAAAGTCTGAATTTTAATTCTTTTATTACTCTAGTTTATCACTTCCTGATAAGAGAAATCCAATGTTGTGTTCATTTTGTATTCATTTCACGTGTTGTATGGTTGTACACAGGTAATGATATGTATACTCTTTTTACAATCGATCAGAATATGTTCAAGCTTATACATACCACAATTCATCCATGCCACTAACCTCGTACAGACTCACTTTAAAATTTAAAAGAACCACAATGGCAATAGCCAGTCCAATTGCAGCCCAAGTGAACTTGTTTTAAGCAACAAGTGAACTAGATTCTTTTCTTTTCTTCATTCCATTACTAAGTTCTCCATTACATCAAACTAAATTCAAAATTGTTAGGTACGTTGGTCATCATTACAGCCAACTTACAACCTTCATTCTTACGACCTTCCTTCTTACAACCAACCACATTCAACCAACTAGATTCATCTTTACAAAAATAAAAGTTAGTGTATACAATATATCTACAAAAAGTCATCCTATTAGGAAACAACAAAATCCTGTTAAATTCCACTCCATCATCAGCCCAATAATTAATTCTCTTCTGAAAAGTGAAAATTTCACAATATTCTATACTCTTCTTCTTGTGACATTATTGGGAATTGCATATTCCTACAAACCAATAAAAATTTTCAAAAAAGGATGAGCATAGGTGACCAAATCAAATATTTAAATATAAAATAAATAAGATAAGATTAGTTTTCATATATATCAAATGTTGTTGACATAGCTGCCGGGTGTGGAGGTAATGTAATTGAACTTGGTCCGCCCATACCATTATAAATAAAAAAAATATTTCATCAAGTTAAAAGTTTAGGAACATATGACATAATTAGAAACATAACGAAATCATTGCAAGTACCCCTGTGATGGACATTTCGTTCTAACATGCCATTTTTATTTACAAATGCTGCCTCGTCACTTCTTTGTTGGCACATTTTTTTTAAGATTATTTTGTTGTAAAGTTTTGGGTCTACCTTTAAAAATAATAATTGGGGGATCTAGTAATGAAAAGTTTGAGACTATTTGGCTTTGGATCACATGTCCTTCCGTGTTACCACCATCATCACTTATCAAGAGAAGCTCTTGATGAACAGTCTCTACTCCCTGTGAAACATGCTCATATTTTTTAATAGATAATGACTCCATCTCAGTAGCTATATAAAACTATCTCATTAAACGATATTTCTTATCAAATGCAGTTGGGATTGTCTTCAATGGACCCTCATCGACACATATCCCTTGTACCATGCGACTCTTTGCATTGACAATCCACCTCTCTAACACATATAATTGCAATACAAAGTCCAGACAATTTTTTCTTGTCAAAACGTGTTGGATGTACCGATATAGAAAGCCAATAAATTCAAACTTAAGACATATGCAAGACACAACATTTTTATCATTTTTCAGTGTTACTTCATATGCCGACTTCTCTCTCCTAAGAATGGCCACCAAATAAATTTTCCTTTCATCTTTCTCACGTGTTTTGTGTGACTAAATAACCTTTCTTAAAAGATCAAAAAAGATTTTCTTGTATAGAGGTTGGCCGTTCTTCAATACTTAGACAAGTTTTCATAATTGGCCTCAATGTTTTTGTCTTCATATCTTTCAGTTTTTCACTTATATAACGGGTATTCAAAACTTTTTCATATCGATGGACGAATTTACTTATTATCATACTTGAATGAACATAGTCTTTACAAAACTTGTTCATACTCTCACTTCGTTGAGTTGTGGACATTCGAACTCAAAATATAGATCTCAAGTAAGCGGGCACACACTTTTCTCTCTTCACATAAATAGTTTGCAACCAACTATTTTTTTCGAACTTATACTTCAATAACATTTCAATCCACTCCAACTCAAACTCCTCAATAGTTAGTGTATAATGAATACAATGGTTAAAATCATATTTAAATTATGGATATTTGTTATAAACATGAGATAGATGTTTAGGTACTTTTTGTAGGAGATGCTATAAGTACAATTTGCGAGTTGTATTGGACAATACCTCCACGATGGCCTTAGCCATTGACTTGTCACCGTCAGTTATTATTGTAGAGGGAGCAAACCAAGTATTGCTTCTAGCCAAGTTTTCAATAATCATGTGTAAGACTCAGCTGTCTCATTTATCAATAATGCACATCCAAACATCACAGATTGATGATGATGGTTAACTCCAGTAAATGAGGACAAAGGGCATCTTATACCGATTTGTTAGGTACGTAGCGTCAAATGTAACAACATCCCAATAATATTGATATGCAGCTCATGATCTACCATCTGCCTAGAAGCAATTTCCCATCGACTCATGTCCATCAACTTGGATCAAGTATAGAAGCCTGGATTATTATGTTTGCTTCCCAAAAAGTACTCATATAACTTTTGTGCGTCTCCCTCTTCAAGAAGTTGCTTCCTTTTATTATCCAAATAATTCTGAATGTCATTAGGAATGCAACCGATATTATAATCACCATTGTGCTCCTTACTCAAAATGGACATTATTTTCCGTGTTGGTATTCCTAACTCATTTGGTGTGTCTATTAAATTTTTTTAAGTCGGAGTTACCTGTCTATGCCCACGAAGCAAACTTGTACTTCTAAGTGTCAACAACTCATGATTATGCTGGAGTACAAATTTGGACACAACCCATCTGCTTCCATTCTTCTTTATTGCCATCATCGCCGTACACTCGCACTTTGTTTCAAGAGCCTTGGGTTTTGCTCTCTCTTTAAATTTAATATTATATAGACGGAATCCTTCTTTTGAACACATAGTCTACACCAATTAATGATTTATCTATGCTTGACAATCGAGTATGATTTGTTCGAATGCTAAAATCAATTCGTCTGGAGAAGGTTTTATAGTAACTAAGTGCATCCTTTACGTTGTCAAACTTTAGCCCCCCACATACGACATCACATATGAAGATGACATTTTATAGCCTTCCTTGGGCGTGTTCTTGTCGACATCAACCTTATTATCCTCTTCAATTATCTCAACTTTATCAACGCTAGAATTAGAACTATCCAAAATCTCAACATGATCTCTTGATATACTTATAATTCACGCAACCTAATATCTTGAGATCTGGTGAGTAGATCTTCTTGCATAGAGAACGGCGAAATCAATGTATAAGACATAAATGCTCAAGTTCCTAACTTACAAACCGAAATAAATCTATAAAGACGTTTGAACAATTACCCTAGTATTCAAAGTATGAGATAAAACCAAGCAATGGAGGATATAAATAATATATATCTATTCCTGTAAGACTAGAATGTGGGTTTTGATTGACTGATGTGGGATTATGAGTTGGTGTAGTATTAGTAGCAGTTAGGGGACCCTTGACATGCATATAAAGTTACTTTTCTTTTTGTCACCTAGGGACCACTCATTTAGACCTCAAATCTACTTCTATTGGGAATTTTTAGAAAGAAGTATAAAGTTTTTTAGTAGATTGATGTACCAGTCATACTCACAAAGATGTAAGGTTTTGCGGGTTTAAGGAACTTTATTTTTAAGTCACATGTAAACATTAATACTGGGAAAACCACATAATTAAATAGGGTTAACCTAACTATCTTGGATGATTTACCACAAAGTTCCAAAATAAAAACCCAATATTTTTTTTTTCAAAAAAAATATGTATTGAAGATATATATTGCGTTTTAAAAGAAAAAGAGTGTGAAATCTAGCCACTAGCATTATAATGCAGGGATGACATGATCACTTATGTAATAAATTAGAAGATTTTGTGTGACGCCCCCAAATTCCGCTTGGAATTGAACGGACATTTGAAGCGTCGAGACATGCAACACAAGGTTACCTGCCCCCGTTCATGACATATAAGATGCAATGTTCCTAACATGCATCTAGCATTATGCAATATTCGTAGCGGATAATTTTTTTCTTTAGCAATACTATGCACCAAACTAAAAAAATATCCCAAATACTTGAAACATATTTCATACATAAAGGCATACTAAAAAGCCGTGATCACCACACTAGTCCAAAATGGTTGTGATCAAAAGAATACTTTAGATACAACTCCAAAAGTACAAGTATTAACCTAAGTTAAATACTATACCATCATCAACATCGCACCGTGGCCTAGTCGACCGTATTCAGTTGGTCAGATTCCAATTCTCCTTTGGGTCCTGTAACAAGATCTACCATTCGGGGGAATGGTAGTTGGGACTACCACAGTGAGATTTGATTACAAATCTCAGTAAGTTAACATAAAACTCACACACAGGTTAAAAATGCATGCATGGCAGTAAAAGCATAAATGCATAATTATAGTCATACATAAACATAGTATAACTTGACATATAGCATGACTTAACCAGAACTTAAACGTGAACTGAACTTGACTTAACATGGCATAAACTTAAGCTTAAAACATAACATGAACAAACAACATAACATGAACGTGAAACATAACATGGACTTGAAATATAGCATGAACGTAAACATGCATAACATAAATAAGAACTTGAAAATAACATAAACTTGAAATAATACGTACTCCACAGTTGTTGTGGCCCCACGCATTATAAGTAACATAAGATATAATACGTACTCCACAGTTGTTGTGGCCCCACGCATTATAAGTAACATAAATATAATACGTACTCCACAGTTGTTGTGGCCCCACGCATTATAAGTAACATAAAATATAATACGTACTCCACAGTTGTTGTGGCCCCACGCATTATAAGTAACATAAAATATAATACGTACTCCACAGTTGTTGTGGCCCCACGCATTATAAGTAACATAAAATATAATACGTACTCCACAGTTGTTGTGGCCCCACGCATTATAAGTAACATAAAATATAATACGTACTCCACAGTTGTTGTGGCCCCACGCATTATACGTATCATAAAATATAATACGTACTCCACAGTTGTTGTGGCCCCACGTATTATACGTAACATAACATATCTTATCTTTCTTAATGCATGAGATATTAATTAATATCATATACTTTTCTAACATGGCGTATACTTGTAAATGGCACCATATGATTTAATCATAACATTTCATGGCATACTTATAACATACATCATTGTATGACAGAAAAGATTATGTAACAGATAATTATTCATGAGAGATTAAATCATACGTAGCAGATAAACATGTAATGACATAGCATGACATGGCATATACGATAACATACATACATAAATTGTAGTTCTCTTACCCATCACACATACACAATAAACTGATAGTAAGTTAGAGGCTAACTTACCTCGATCGTCGCGTTCTATGAGAATAGAGCGCGAAACACGAGGAACTGCACAACAGCTGGAAGAGGAACACTCAAGTCCTTAAGATTTTCAATTCTGAACTCAATTGCCATATTGTGAGCACTTGCAACACTACGGGCAACGTGAGGTTTCACTATACTCGAAAGAGATAATTTGACTTCAGAAAACCTTTGCACTAAAACAAGTTCATTAAAATTATCAATAATAACCAACAAACAATTCCTTTCTCAATCCATATACTCTTAGCCATAGTCAACCACAAGATGACACCAGTCACCCCAGACTATAATCCATAACACCACTGCTTCGGGACACTGTCATACAGTTTCCCAACACTACACCATGCTCTACACTTCTCTGTTACGCCATCCAACCCTTCGTGACAAGCCATCCGGTGTTTCACGACTTAATACAGAGTACACTCACGTGAACTCTCTTTCATCTACACTACAAAACCCATCATTGCGATACACGTCTCACGGTGCATCGCTACGCGACACGGAGTACGCGCTACGCGTACTTCCTTCGCTACAACACTCATCAACACGATGCACATCACACGATGCATCGCCATACAACACGGAGTACACTACATGCGTACTCCCTTCCTTCTACGACACACATCACTACAGCGCACGTCGCGCGGCGCGTCGCTGCATTACACAGAATACGCTACACGCGTATTCTCTTCACACAACCCGCCGTATCACATCTACGGCATCCATCTCACGCCCATACTTCACAACACAGTCCACAAACTACAAAATCAAACTCAACACTTCACAACTACGCAACGAACTCCACAAATATCAACTACACAATCCACAAACCAACCAACTAACTATTTTAAACGTAAAATAACTAGAGATAGAAGGTTATACCATCGACGGGATAACCCGTGCGTCGCTCGTTGTTCGTCACGAACATGCGTCGGAAGAACGTACGTGGCGGTAACACCGCGTACGGTGGCTGTCCACCACATAAAGTGGTAGTTTGGGCTTGAGAAAGGCTAGGCGTGGCCTTGGAAGGTTCATGGTCGCCTTGTGATGGTCAAAGGTGGCGGAGCATGGCGGCGTCACGCCGTGAACAGTAAATCCGAACGGTGAGCGGAGGAGACGCGAGGTAGCGAAAATTCATAGAACTTCATGGCAAGCTAGGGATAGGTAGATGAACATGTGGTGGAGCTGTGGTTGCGAGGTGGTGGTCGGACGGTGGCTAACGGCGGCGGATCGGCCGTTTGAAACCATTTTTGGCCTTGGAGAGTGTAGGAGAGTGAGAGCTCTACGAAGCTCCGTTGGCCATGAAATTTCTTGGGGAGGTTCATGAGGATGAGAGGAACAAGATGGTGGTGGTGAAACACCACGGGTGGCCGTGTACGGCGGCGCACGGTGGTGAAACCGAACGGGTGTTTTTAAGAAACCCATATGAGAAAAGTGAGAGTTTGGGAAAAAGAAAGACATGGGGAGGAAGCCCTTGATGAGGTGAGTCCAATGGTGGTGCTTGGTGGTTGATTTGGCCGTGTATGGTGGTCCAAAAATGAGAAAAACCCCTAGAGACCCATATCTTTGAAGGGAGAAAGAGAGAGAGTGAGAAGTCGGTTTAGTACACCACCGGCGTGGTTGGACTCGCCGGAGGGAGAGGATGAGGCCGGAGTGGGAGGTGGGGTCCGGCGGCCGGAGGTGGCGCCGGCTGGGACCTTGAAACCGAACGGCCATGGTGGCTTCCTTCATTCCGTCGACCAAGAGAGAGAGAGGGAGAGAAAAAAGAAAATAAAAAGAAAAAGAGAAAAAGTGAAGAGAAAAAAGGTAGGGCCAGAGTATATCGCTTCAATTCTACATTTCGGGATCCTCAAATAAACCAACAGTGAGTTAAAACACTGATTAAAAACGCTTAAATGTTTTATTTTAAATAAAACACTTTAAATAAAACACTACGATGAATTAAGGTAGAATATTATTTTATAAACTAAAATTTATAAAATAATATTTCCTCATCATTATATAAAAATGATAAAGTACCGTTAATTAATCGAAGAGGATAAAATCATTTAAATTAATAAAACACTTAATTACTACACTGAGAAGAATTAAGATAGAATATTATTTTATAAACTAAGGTTTATAAAATAATATTTTCTTCATCATTATATAAAATGATAAAGTATCATTAATTAATCAAAGTGCATAAAACACTTAAATTTAAATAAGAATTTTCAACGTAAAATTAAACCTCTTAATATCTTAAAACAATTAAAATATTTAATCTAAATAAATATCCACAATTATAATATTTTCAGAGCTCATTAAATTATTATAATTGTGCTACTTTAAAAACAAGCTTATCTAATACTTTGAAATTCGATGGATAAGATCCGGGAAAACGCCATCGAGGTACAACGCTTAAGATAAAACTGTTCATGATTTTACAGCTGTCGGTGAAGAACAAATTACGTGATTTACGGAAAAGATAATCTATACGCGTGATTCCAGATGAGGGTAAAGACGAGAGAGATGGTGACTGCTGTCGGGAAAGAAACCAAAACGGATTGCCTTGCCGTCTACTATGCGTGAAAAGAAAAGAGAAGGGTGAGGAGATAAAACTAAATTTTAGCGGGCTGTTACATTTTGATCCATAAAGTAAGCCGTTCCCAGTAGACAGAAGATCATTGATTTTTTCTACTTCTATCTGTATGAAATGCTTTAGATATTACTTTTATACAAAAGCATATATTTATAGCACAATAAAATAGCAAACACATTTAGTGGATTAATGATTATCGATGTCCTCTCTCGCTCGTTGATTGTCCCAATTTCATCCGCACAACATTTCAATCTTCAACTTTCAGCATGAATGCCATTAGTGAATGAAGAAAATGAAAATATAGAGAATACAACCCTAAACCTAGAGAATGAAATGCACAGAATAAAATCAGAAAATATGAGAGAATAAAACCCTATATCTAGAAAATAAAATGCAAAAGAAATACCTATGAACACCACCGCATTTGTTGTCGTCGTGATGGTGGTGGTCGTGGGAGTAGGAACTGTGTTGGGTTGTTGGCCTGAAACTAGCTTCGTGGTGTGGGATCGTTGGGAGAGAAAGGGGGTGGCTTGGGATGTACTGAATAACAGAGGAGATGGGGAGATACATTTAGTCGATTTGGAGTCAACAGAGAGGTTCGAGTGTATGCAGGTCTATTTGTGATTTTCATGAAGTGCCTACATGGCACGTGATTATTGGCTTACTGTAAAAATGCGTTTCATAGCAGACCGGCTCTAAGCTTTTCTCTAATGTTATACATAGTTGTAAAGTGGATAAGTGCTATGCAGTTATTTTGAAAAAAAAAAAGTCTATAATTAAAAAAATAATTTTTTTATTTGAATATCGTATTTATTCATTTTTTAAAAATGATTATGCAATACTTGCACACTAATGAATGCAACTATAATTTCTCTTGAAGAAAATATAGTATAAAGACTTCATATTTTCTAGTCGCAAGATGCTATAAAAAAGATACATTTTTAAAAAGCAAAAAAAAATCATATATGATTATCTGGACTAAGAATTTGTAGTGTTTATGCTTGATACTATTTTTAAGATCAACTCTACACTACTCTAGATGTCACTTGGGGTGTCGTCTACCTCCTGTCAATAGTTCATCTCGAAAGATTATTAGAGTAATCACTATTAATCTATTATTCTAAAGACCAACTACAATCAGATGTCATTGAAATTCGCCCTAAACGGCTAGACAGCTAATACTTTTTTTTTATATATAAATTTTGTTTTATAATTTAATTTATATTTTGGTTGCCTTGGGAGAACTCATTTGATTTATTTATTAAATATTGACGAATATGGTTTTTATATAAATATAATAGGGTCTAGATCATGTTATTTCAAATTCTCTCCAATAAAAAGATAAGAAAAAAAAGGTCTAAGTGTTGTCCAACTCCCTGTAAGCTTTCCCAAACCTTCTTAAAAGGTTTCTCCCCATTGTTCTCATTCCAATCACAACTATGACCCTTAATCTGATACTCTCTCCCTACTTTCCCCTCCCCCACCTATCCAATCCTTTCCTATCTTGGAACCTCCTTCTCCAGACATTGACAGCCTAATCTCACTCATAGAAGCTATCTATTGGAACGATTTAAACCTAGATCTCATTACTGAATGCTCACACCTTAAACCATACGCTGGGAGGTTGTTTGATCTCCTCTCATCCTCTTAACAAATACACATTTCACATTACTTTCAAAGCAATTTGGATTTTTACAGTTGGAATTTCAATACAAGACATAGATTGCAATACCTTCCTCTTTATTTTCCCAATGGCCAATGACCAGGGCCGTATCCTTTCGCAATGTACATGGAACTTTTGAGGTTTCCATATGATTTTCCAACTTTGGCACCTAGGACAAAGCCTCTTCAAATTTGACCTTGAATACACTGCTTTTTGACTCCAAATCCAGGGCCTCCCCTTAAAATTGATGTCATTTGAAAATGCCACAAAGATAGGAAAAGTTATGGGAAACATCCTTGAGTTAGATTATTTTACATGTGTTGATTACTCTTCTAGCTTAGGTGCCTCACCTAAAAAATCTAAATTCTTTAAGGTCAAAATAGAGGTTAAAATATCGACACTCTGCAAAAAGATTTCAATCTTACTTGTCCAAACCAGTCTCTAGTCAAAATATCCTTCAAATCTGAATGTTTATCTAACTTTTGTTACTCCTGTGGACGTATTGGTCATACCCATAATCAATGCACATTCTCGATAAGGTCATCTGAATATTTTTACTTTGGTCTATGGATGAAGGTAGACAACAGTGTTTTAAATACTGTACTATACCAGCCGATACGGCTGGTATATTCCGTATCGGCCACTAGTTTGGTATATGTATTACATTTGTTTCGTACCACCCCAAATACTAGCTTATATTTCGGCCAGTACCGGTAAGTATTTTGACTTTTACATTTTTTTTTCATTTCTTTAAACTGCAAACTCATTTTTTGACCTCTAATTCAGACCAGACTATTTATAATTTATATATATATGTATTTATATATAATTTATTCATATATAGACTATTATTTTGGAATATAATTTATAGATATATTTCTATATATAATTTATTTATATATCGACTATTTCGAAATGGTACACGAAACGATATCGGTATCGAAATATTTCGTTCTAGTGCCTTGACTGGTATGGCCTCTGGTACGGTGTTCAAAATTTTGGTAGACAATCCAAACCAGTCACGAACCAAGTCTCAAAACCAAAGGAACACATTTACCACTGATATTCCCTCCACCACTCGTTCCCCTCCATACTCTGTTCAAATGGAGAATCGTCTTCCTCTTCATCATTTTACTGGTTCAGAAGAAAATATTTTACAAGTTATCAACGATGCCTTCCATTCTCGCAAAAGAAAGAGAAAATGGAGGTTGCATCATAATCGACTGTTTGGGCCCACAACCAAATTTCTGCAACCCCAAACCCTTTTCATTCTGGACAATTCCAGCTCGGAGACTGTAGCAATTATCCACGAAACACCATGCATAGAATGTAGCTCTAGAGTAACTTCTCGTGGCTCTTTATTGTCAAAAAATCCTGCAGAGAGTCAGAGACACCCACATTAAATACAAATCAACTCACTCTATTTATCCATCTCCTTTTACCCTTGAGCCCACTAGCTTGCACTTCAGAAAACATGTTGTCCCCCACTTTACCTACCCACCCAAATCTAAACATACACCTGGCCCATCAAAATCCCTATGAGATCCTTTCTAACCCCTAAATCTCAATCTTGATCTCATCCCCTGACTCCTAATTAATTCAAACTTCCATTCTCTGTCCCTTTAATTCAGAACCCTTTCATCCGAACCAATCCACATTTGGACTCTCTTTTTTTCAAATCCATTATAACCCAATTTGACCAACTTCTAGACCCAATTGAACTATCACACTATAAGTATAAAATCTCTCTCATAGTGAACCCATCTAGAAAAATAGTTCTCTCATTAAGCCCTATAGAATCTAGCCCAGCCCAATTCCAATCCCCAATGTTGACCATCCCTTTTGAAACCCACATATCTTTATCCTCTCATAGTGAATCTTTACAAGTGTCCTTACCTCATCCCCCCATCTCTAATATACCAAAGCCTTGTGAATTTTTCCTTTCTCACTCAAAACCTCCCACTACCCCATGGAAGAGGAATATTTCAAAAACTGTTGAAGATGGCCCCATCCATTAATGTATCTCCCTCTCAGTTCTTATCAAACAAACCCTAAAGGATAAAAACCACCAATCCATCAACCCCCTTCCCATCCTGTAGAATCCTTATCTCTTAAAGAAAATACTCATTTTTCAGCATTCATCTCATCTCAAAAAACTACCTCATATGCAAATCACGTCCACCTTAAAAAAAATAAAGGTACAATTCATATCCAAAGCTTGACATCTATCCTTTTGAAGGTAAGCCCCTGAACCCTACTATCTAATTTTTTCTCACTGCACTAGAGGTCAATGTGGCAGGCCATAAGCTGTCACCCCCAAGCGATGAAGCTCCTCTCATGGAATTGCAGGGGCATAGCTCGACCCCATGCAATGCATAGTTTGAGGGTAAATATCAAGACTCATCACCCTGATGGAGTCTTCCTTGCAAAAAAACTTTTGGCACATGTATATACTCAAGATGTTGTAAATAGATTAGGTCTTCCTTTCCATGTACATATTCTCCCATCTAGAATATGGAGATGTTTAATTTTCATGTGAAAACTTGGTTTGGATGTGGAAGTTATAAATATTTCTAGCAATGTGATTGTTCTTTTGGTGTACTCAGATCCAGTGCAAACTCCTTAGTTATTGACTTTTGTGTACTGCTCATCTCTATATAAACACAAATCTAATTTTTTGAATCTATTAAGTATGATCATCAACTCCTTTCTACCATGGATAGGCATGAGAGATTTTAACTCTATATTAAACCAATCTGAAAAAAGAGGTGGACGCCCCTTTGTTTGCATGCTTCTCTAACCCCAATGGTCTTAATGTATTAATGGAGCAAAATGATCTAATTGACTTAGGTGCTTATGGTCCCCAATTCACTTGGTCAAATATAAGAAAGGGCTTAACCAACATTTGGGAACGCCTAGAGAGATTTTAACTCTATAGTAAACCAATCTGAAAAAAGAGGTGGATGCCCCTTTGTTTGCATGCTTCTCTAACCCCAATGGTCTTAATGTATTAATGGAGCAAAATGGTCTCATTGTTGACTTAGGTGCTTCTGGTCCCCACTTCACTTGGTCAAATATAAGAAATGGCCTAACCAACATTCGGGAACGCCTAGACAAAGGTATAGCAAACAATCAATGGAGACTTTTATTCCCAAATGCTCATATCTCTAACCTTTTAATGGCCTCCTCAGATCATTCCCCCTTCCTTTATCAACTTCTGGTTGTTTAAACCTGAAAAACCTTTCAGGTTTGAGGAATTTTGCACATGAGACCCTTCCAGTATTGAAATTGTCAAAAAAGCTTGGCTCCAACAGAATTTAGGCACCCCTGCCTTTATCCTCAGCAAAACACTGAGGGCTACAAAAAATGCTCTAAGAAGCTAGAATAAGGAGAGCTTTGGTCACATTCAATCAAATATCAAATCTCTCAATGAAGCTCTCATCAATATCCAATCCTCTCCACGTCTCCCTTTTAACAGAAACCTTGAAGAGCAGTTACAAGAAAATCTCAATGAATTTTTAAAAAGGAAGGAGCTGCTTTGGAAATAGAAATCTTGTCTTACTTGGCTTACCACTACTAATTTGAATACAAAGTTCTTTCACTTGTCCACAACAACCAAACGAATGAGCAATGCGATTGACAACATGAAAATCGGCCAAGGTATGTGGTCTTCTGATCCTAGCATTATTCAAAATTCCTTCATTGGCCACTTCAATAGGATTTATACTACTTCAAATCCAAACTTCCCTATTGACTTAAAAAATCTTCTTCCCTTCAAAATTTCTCAAGCAGAAAATATTTTCTGATTTCATGAGCATATAATTTCAATCCCATATGCTCATGAAATCAGTCTTGCCATCCAAAATACACCATCCTCAAAAGCATGTGGCCCAGATGGCTTCATTGGTCTTTTTTATAAACTCGACTAGAACTAGTCCAATTTGATATGATTGCTACAATCAAGAACTTCTTTCAACATGACTATATTCTTAAGGAAATAGATCACACTCATATAGCATTGATTCCAAAAACCCACTCTTCAAATTCTGTCCATCAATTCAGGCCCATTAGCTTTGCAAATGTTTGTTACAAAATCATTTCCATAATCTTGGTGATTGACTCAAGGTATTACTACCTTCTATATACCATCTCTCCATTCCAAACCGCTTTTGTCCCAGGTCGTATCATTTAAGAAAATATCATTATTGTCTAAGAAATTTTCTCAAACATGAAAAGAAAAAAAAAAGGAAGGTAAAGTTTGACTTATGACTATAAAGATTGATATTGAAAATCTTTTGGCTCAATGGAATGACCTTTTATCCTTGTTGTTTTAAAATTTTTGGACTTCAGTCAAATTTGGATTAATTGGATTTCTAAATGCATCTCAATAGTGTCATATTCTATTCTTATCAGTGGTTTTCCCCAGGAGTTTATCAAACCAATTAGAGGGCTAAGACCAGGGGATCCCCTTTCACCTTTCTCTTCATTTTAGGCAGTAAGGTATTGTCCATATTAATCCTTATAGATGAGAATGCCAACCTTTTTTAAGGGATTAGAGTTAACAGAGATGACCCCATCATATCTCACCTGTTATTTGCAAATGACCTGATCATTTTTAGTAGAGCTACCCCCCAATTGGCACTTTCAATATCCAACTATCTTAATACCTATTCAAATTGGTCTGGACAAAAAACTCACAATATCAAGTCCATAATCTAATTCAGTGCCAATACCAATCCCCATACTGTCTCAACTCCTTCAAGATCATGAATTCCTAATCAAACACCTTGGTCTCCACTCATATTTAGTAGATCCAAAAAAAAAAAAACATGTTTGCTAATCTCATTGAGAAAGTCCAAACCAAACCATCTGGTTGGCGTTCTAAATTACTCTCCCAAGCAGGGCGTATCTGTTTGATCAAGTCTGTTGCAAGTTCTGTCTCCTCTTACACAATGTCATCTCTAAGTATCTCCCAAATCAATTTGCAAAAAACTAAACTCTCATATTAAAAATTTTTGGTGGGGATCTCAGTCAAATAAGAAGTAAAACTTCACTCCAAAAGCATGGCACTCTATTTGTCTACCAAAATCCAAAGGTGCTATGGGTATTAGACTATTCTCTAACTTCAATGCAACTCTTACTTCCAAAATTAATGGATGGAATCTAACTTAAAAAAAAAAAAAAAAACTAAGGCTCCGTTTGGTTCCTTGACTACACTTAGTGCAATTCATCTTTAAACCACTCTCAGATGCAAACACATGGTTTATACCGTTTGAATCTTGTTCAAAATTGAGTTCATCATGGGGCCCGGTAACTGATAAATATTAATTGCACCTAATACAGTTTTCCATCTCTCTCATGGAGCCCACATGGCTAGCGCCATATTGTCATACTACTGCATACTATTTATTACTTTAGGCTATAGTTTATTATTTTTGCATTTTAGCATAGTGCAATTGGTACAAAAAGTTTTTGTCTTTTGCACCAACGGCGAGAATGAATGTTAGGTGAACAATTGATTTCAATGGTGGGACCCTTTCATTTTTACAACTTCCTATAAATATATCTAAACTCATTTGAACATTCAAACACACCTAAACTCATCTCAAGTGGACCCCAAAAACTCATTCAATCATCTCAATTCACTATTATTCATAAAAAACTCAACTCAACTCAATTCAGCTTAACATCCAAATGCAGCCTAAGTCTCTGTCATCAATTCCTTTCTTCAAAGTACTTAAAAGTCTCATCATTTTTAGAAGTCTCTCCAAAAGTTTATAACTCTTGGTTTTGGAAGAGTGTGTTGAAATCCAAACCCCTTGTCTAAGCAAATCTTTGCTTCCAAGTTGTCAATGGATTTAACACAACAGTCTGAAAAAATCCCTGGATACCTTCACTGCAATATTTCAGACCATTACCAAATGACAACTCCATTCAAATGGATCCTAAAACAATTGTTTCCTTCTTGATGTTAGAACAACCCTGTAGATGGAATGATATACACACTACAACCTTGCTCAAGCCTAAAAGTGCTAGAGAAATTGTTAAAATTCATTTACCTTAGATTGATCATCCTTGTATGACAGACAAACCAATCTGGGTAAATCACCCCTCAGGCAAATTTTCTATAAAGTCAGCCTATGACTACATCATTCTCAGCAGACTATTCAAGATTTTCATCCCTCTTCATTCACAAAATTAGATTGGAAAAAACTTTGGAACAAAATCCAATATAGACTCAAGTTCTTTCTATGGAAGGTAATCTTAAATATACTTCCAACTAGATCCAAACTAAAATCCACTCTATCCCTCTTAGAAAATGAAGCACTTTGTCCTATATGCCAACCAGAAGAGGAAACCATAGATCACCTATTTTTGAGGTGCACCGTCACCCATGGTCGGAGAGTCTTGTTCTGATATCCTACCCACTATCAATTCTTGTATCAGTAAAAGGGTGTGTACAACCCTTGTGCGTGTAGAAAGTGTTCTACACAGGGAATCGTTGAATCACCACGTGTAAGGTGATTGCAAGTGTAGAGGGTGTTCTACACGGATCCTTTGTAGCGGTGTTGTTCAAAGGTGTAATAGGTTTCTATCTCCACCTGAAGGAGATTGAATAGTGAATTCGGGGATCCTCAAGGGGTAGCTTGAGGCGAGGACGTAGGCAGTGGGGCCGAACCTCGTTAACATACTGAGTTTGCTTCTCTCTTACCCTTACTCTTTATATTTATTGTTGTTTCATATTTTGTTTATATTTTATATTGTATATTTGATTTATAATTGTTATTTTTTTTAAATACAACTCAATTCACCCCCCCTCTTGTGTTAGTCATCTGGGCAACAATTGGTATCAGAGCTAGTTGACCTGTACTGTTCATACAGGCAGATCACTCATGGGAACTCTCGCTTGTGACTGTGTCACCGAAG